>APFE030854716.1:121643-136284 GCA_000404065.3 Pinus taeda | reverse complement strand
TAAGCATATTTCGGTATTTTCCATTAATGAAATGAAGTATTATTTCCGCTGCATCTCTTTATTTATGGTTATCACATCTCGGTATTTATGGTTATCTCTGTAATCTATTGCGTTCCTATTTAAATCTGGATCATCTAGCCAGCATGTCTCATCAGCATTCACCTTTGAAGGTAGATCTCCCAAGTAAAAGAGGTCTCTCTCACACACAAGGCAACAAACTCATAACCTTCCTTAAGCTCTATAGCAATCCTCACACACAACACACCAAATGCCTACAAAGAGCAGCACTAATGCACTATGAATTCCTCTATGTCAAAATCTATATGTCAAAAACTAGCTGCTCATGGCAATGGTGGAGGCTTATATAGGAGAAGGAGTCTCCATGAATAGTGAAGGGATGAGCTTACCCCCAATAAAAGTGGGTGACCAGGCGAATAGACTTGCCATAGAAAGGAGGGCGACCTTTACAAAGCCAACAACCAGGTCTGGAGTCATCTGGAAGGCTGGCTATTAGAACAAACTCATCCAAACAGGATCAGCACGGGTGTATAACTAGGCTGGCGCGCTGGCATCGCATCTCAATTACAGAAGAGGTCTGGTCAGCGCGATCTAATCCAAGCAGAGGGTGCGCTGTTTGTGAAATTCGACTAGCACGGGAAACCTGTGTGCTTCCGCGCTGGCAGCGCACCAATTACACTATCATCTGCCAGTCAGCGCGGTTATCTTAATAACAGTCGCGATGATCCAATAAACTTAGGAAAAGAGGGTTTTTTGGCCATTTCAGAGAGCATGAGCATGATGGATTAATTTCATGACACAGTAGGGAAACTGACAGGGAGACAGTGAAATTTTACTGTGTAACAGATGCCCCCTAAAGCATGAAGCCCGAGAGAGTGGGAGGGGTGAAATTCTTTACAAAACTGCTGGATCGGAACACCACCATGAAGAACCTGCACGTAGATACAACTGATATTTCAGTTACATGTAGTCTAGTCATGGGCGCAGCCATCCAAAAGACATATGAAGAAGGTATGTGGTATGGACGCAGCCACCCAGCTGAAGAGACCATGATAATAAGAGGTATGGTCGCAGCCATCCTAAAAGACTCAGGTATGGGCGTAGCCAAATGATCCACAAAATCGCAACCTGGCCCACAATGGACTAGAACCAGGGTCTCGCGCTCCATCCAAACCCGAACAAAGTACAAGCCCAAACATGTGAATATAGGAGTCAAAGTCGAACATGATTCAACATCGTCTGATTACCAACAAATGATGGAAGTTGTTAACAGACGCGAGAGGGGCCACCAATAATGACGATGGTCCTCAAGGTACTATAGGTACAATCCACGGTGTGCGAATAAATGAGCTGGTGTCGAACACCCGTAGAGTCATCCGATCAGAGGCCAATGATGAAAACCTCGCGTCAAACATGAAGAACCTGCCATTGAGACATGCAGGCTCCAAGGTACCAGAAAGGAGTCCTTAGGTCACTTGCCTGGATAATGAGCTGAAGTCGACAGGAAGTGATCTTGTCGAAGGTGGGCCATAATGTTTCCCACATCATCGACACGAGACGGAAAGAGACAATATGTTTTGTGTGAAATATCAGAGGGAGGTTATACTCACAGAGGCCAACTTCTCTTGAACATATAGGCGGCACAATGACGGATTTGGCAGTATTTGGGGTCAAATGATCAAAGGTTGTAATGAAAAGGCAATGAGCAGATGAACGGCCAAATAGGATAACCCAAACCCATGGAGGCAAAAGTGAAGCGAGATGAGATGTCCCCACCCAGACATGAATGCAAATAGTGCCATGTTCAAGAGTGACATACTGCCGATGACGACGATTATGATTCTTTATTTCCCCCACCATTTCTGGCGAGTGCCCCGGTTATTTTTGGATGACAAGCTTGACGGGGATAGCATATGCTTGAGGGGCGTCATTTCAACGGAGTCTGATGTCATTATGTTTTAATGAGTCTGACAAAGGAAGAACTCGACGTCTTTTCATGTTTAGAGAGTTTGAAAAGACAGCGGAAAAGAAAACTCCAGGGGGGTGCTTTTTCATAAAGTTGTGTCTCTTGAGCCCGAAAAAGTATAAAACGATGCTCGAAAGAACCGCCCGATCATTACGACTGAGGCGTATTTTTCGTAAATAGTGGCTTCGACCTGAAAAAGTAAAAAAGCGGTCGGAAGCACGTCGCTTTAGAACCAATAACGAGTGCGAAACGACAAACACCCGACAATCTTTGTTGGTTTAAACGGTCGAAAAAGAGCTTTAAAAGTGACCGCCTCTCGTTCCTTTTGACGAGCTGAAAGGAGGCTCGGCTATCTTTTCTTGTTTTATGTCGGAAAAGAGCTTAAAGACGACATTTTTGGGACCAAGTGTATATAAATCCACCGTGACTTCGCCGATTCTGAAGACCTGCACAAGAGAAACACCCGCGTAAACCCGTTCGATATGTCGAAAAACATAGTAAAACATGCATCAAGGCATAATATAACGACATTAAGGCTTAAATTCATGATAAAAGGTCACAAAACCCACTTTTATAAGGTTAATTAGAGATTTTTACCATAAATAGGGGGTGAAAAAAACATTTTTACCATTTTACCATTTGAGCTTTGGAGAACGTCGTAGAACTACAAAGTTGATGGAGCAAATTCTTCATCATCCAGACATCGTTCTTCCGAAAACTAACTCTAGGTAGGTCCCTCTTGCCCTACGCTCCATTTTGAATCCTTTTTTAAGCATTTTCACTGTAGGATTTGGCCATTTGGCCAATTTTTTTGAGCGTAGGTGCGCTCTCGGTCAGCGCGGATTCGCCCATCGGGTCCGCGCTGACCGATTTTACCAGCACACACCACTTTCCGGGTCAGCGCGGAAAACCGGTGTCCTTTCGCGCTGACCCAGAGCAAAATACACCGGGCCGCCATTTCCAGTGCGACTGTTTTAGAAACAGTCGCGCTGGCGCCGCGAAGATTGATTTTTTAAAATTTAAATGGATAATCTTTAATGATGGCAAACTAATGCTTTTTGGGTGATCTTGCAGGACATAATGGCCTTTGTATGGCAGGAGAGAGCCCATGATAATGAAGATGTGGCTGCTTTTGCTGATGTCGGATGCCGAAATGCAATGCGGGCATGTGGTTTGCTCAAATTCTTTCTCACTCCACGCTTGAGGGCTCAGCCAGACCTCTTAGAGCTTTGATCAGAGTCTGGAACCCAGTGGATGGGAAATTCACGATCCGTAGCCGCGACATTGAGTTCGATTCCACGGACATCTACTTTTTAACTGGATTGTCTCACTGAGGTGTGATGCCCATCTTGGAGGGGCAGCGACCTAGTGGCAAGACGCTCGACCCACTCATGGCCCGGGTGTGCCCACAGGCGGTCAAGACACGGAGCGGGAAAGTAAGCATACCATCAGTGGGTGTTGGCCCCAATGGTGACATAGTCCTTCGTACTATACTCTTTCTAGTGATGAGGGCAGCAGGAAGTCTGGCCAACCATGAGGCCTCAAAGGCCAACCTGTTACTAGCTCTTGAGTGCTTACAGCCCACAATTTTCAACTGGGCAGCAGTTGTGACCAACAGCATGAAGAGACAATTGAGTAACTGCCGACGTGGAGAGTCGAAGCAGTTTGGCTACGGATCGCTCTTGCTTCCGCTCATGTTCGAGCGGGTGCTGGCTCTTCGGCTGCAGACCATGGTGGTAGATCTACCTAAAATTCCACGGGAGACGAGGGCCACCAAATGGTCCCGGGTCATGCCACGTGAAGGTGGCGGTCGCTCAGTGTCGTGGGTTGTCTTTTTCCGAGAGTGGCTAGATTGCCAGGTTATCTTCGTCGAGGATTGGCCATATGCCGGTATCAACTTCCGTGGTGATCCTGACATGCCATTGCCTACGGGAGAGCAGTGGGACGATGCAGGTAAACACTTTATCTCTTTTTGATTTTTCATCTTTATAATGTTTTTGAATTTTTTCATGTACATGTCCTAATAAATACTATGTTGTGCAGATGTGGGACCTGTGAGACACCTTTGCCTCGCCCCAGAGGCATGGAGAGAGGGGCAAGGCGCTGCCATCTTGGCCTTGGCTCCTGCAGGAGGCGACCAGACATAGACTGTGGTACACAACCTTGAGGGCTTGCTGGCAGGAGTCCCAGATTACCAGGGGATCGAGGAGGTCCCCCTAGCTGCACAGATCCATACAGTGGGTGTAGAACCCATGATGCACCACCTTTTGAGGTGGGTGGCATGAGCGGTGGCATGCTATAGAGAGCATAACCCACCGCAGTAGACGCCTAGGTTTTATTTTCCACGTCTCAGATGTACTGAGGACATCGGATTTATTTCAGACATGTACACTTTATTTTTTGAGCGCCTTAGTGCACCACATGATATATATATATACATGGTGTTTTATTGTATCTTATGCTTCTCATGTTCTGTTGATTTACATATTTCGCAAATGTCTGTCTAATACATAATTAGCCAATGCATCAGTTACAACATTAAGTCTTCTTGGAATGTGATGATAAGTAATATAATCAAAATCTCTTTCCAATAACTTAACACGTAAATACAACCTTAATATTCGATGATCTCTGACAGAATATTGTCCATTGAGTTGGTGGACTACGAGCTATGAATCTAAATTTACAACCAATGAGCAGATTCCGAGGTTAATCGCCTTGGCTAATAATTCAATTATAGCACTATATTCAGCCACATTGTTTGTTGTACAACCTAGACACACACCTTGAATATCTACTAACTCACCATGAGGATTGTAGATCACCCATGCCGGAGATGACATATTGCGAGTACTGCGGGAAGCACCATCAGCAAAACCAACGTAAGGTGATCCAGACATATGTTCAAGAGGCAGAAGACACAATAAGCGGCGATCATGTCGACACACTAAGACAAAAACAAATGAACACATACACAGACTAAACACACTGTAAAAAAGCATATGCATGTAAAAAATAAATGAGAGAGTGCCTGGACTCAGGTGAAATACTTCTTAAGATACAGCCCATTACGGGGCCTGTCCAGGGGATTGCCTTCATAATCGATTAGCTCATAGGCGCCTTTTTTTAGAACTCATTTTACAATGTAGGGCCCATGCCACATTGGCTTGAGTTTTCCTGCTCCTAGATTATCATTAGCCTGATTGTAGAGCAGTACCAAGTCTCCTTCGATGAAAGAGCGAGGATTAACAGAGTTATCGAAGTGAGTTTTCACTCGCTTCTTTTGAGCTTCGATAGCGAGGGAGAATAGATGACGTGTCTCGTCTAGTCGTTCCAGGTAAAGAAGCCGCTCTTCTATATGAGTGGTCTCGGGAAGTAACTCGATAGCTAATTTGAGTGAAGGAATCTCACACTCAATGGGAAGGTTTGCCTCCAGTCCATATACTAGCTGAAAAGGGGTGAAACAGGTGGCATCCTTCACGGAGGTCCGGTAGGCCCACAACGCGGAGAAAAACATCAAATGCCAATTGGACTTGTGCATGCCAATAGTTTTCTGAAGCATCGTGACCAAGACTTTGTTCACGGATTCAACCTGACCGTTCTCCTGAGGATAGTATGGGGAGGAACTATCATGCCTAAGTCCAAGTTGGGTTGACAACTCGACCATCATGTGATTCTGGAAATGTTTTCCGTGATCAGTAACAATGGCTTGTGGAACTCCAAACCGAGATATAACATGGTTGAAAATAAACTGCGCCGCCGTATGATCGTCTTCGGACAATATGGGCATCACCTCGGCCCATTTTGTAAAGTAATCGATAGCAACGATGATGTAACCATGCCCCCCGGCTGAGAGAGGGTTACATGTCACATAATCGATGCCCCCTTTAGCAAAGGGGCCTACGGTTACAACGGGGTGCAGCGGGGCAGCAAGCGCACACATCTTCCGCTGGTATATCTGGCATTCGTGACATGAACGGACGGCAAGAATGCAGTCCTTGAAAATGGAAGGCCAGAAGTAGCCAGCACGAAGGATCTTTTGTGCGGTGGCATATCCAGACATGTGACCGCCACAAGCACCGGAGTGGCAGTCATTTAGAACTCTTTCAGCTTCTTCGAAGGTAAGACACCGACGAAGAACCGAATCAACCCCAAGGCGGTACAGGGTGTCCCCAACTATGCGATATGGCTGAGCTTGGTGACGAATCCATCGACGAGCGTCTTTCGACGTCTCGGGGCGGAAGGAGGATGTCTGAAAATAGAAAATTATGTCCCCATACCATGGATCGAGTGTGCCGATCAGGAAAAGAGTTTCATCTGGAATTGACTCCTCTATCTGCGAGGAAGTAGCGGCGGATGGCAAGGAGCATAAAAGTTCGGCAAAAACGAGTGATTTCTTGGACTTGGCTGCAGTAAATTCCAAGTCGAACTCTTGGAGGATCACGATCCATTTTGAGTACTTGCCCCCCAGCAACTGTCGTGAAAGAATGTAGGTCATGGGGTTACAATCTGAAATCACTATAGTAGTGCGCAACAGGATGCAGTGACGGAAGCGTTGGACAGCACAAACTGCAACGAGAGCCAACTTCTCGACATATGCATATCGAGTCTCCGTATCTAGTAAGTTGCGACTAAGGTAATAAATGACATGCTCGACTCCATCATCGTCGTCCTGAACCAAAACCATGTCGATAGTGGTATCGGCAGCAGCCAAATAGAGCATATAGTCACGATGGTAATTTGGAGGCCGTAGCAAAGGGGTGAAAACCAGGAGGGTTTTGAGATGAGAAAATGACTCCTCGGCTATGGCATCCCATCGGAATGGGGTGTCACACTTCAGTAACCGGGTAAAACCCTTTGCCACTTCGGCATAGTTTGGTATGAACCGTCTTAGAAAATTAGCTTTCCCCTGCAAACTCTGTAATTTCCACAAAGTTGCAGGGGGAGAGAGATTCATGATTGCCTCGACTTTAAGGGGATCCAAACGGATGCCCTCTCGGGAGACGATAAACCCGAGTAGTCTACCTGATTCGACGCAGAAGACACATTTGTGCGGATTTAAGTGAATATTATAGTGTCTACAACGAAGAAAGATTTCACGAAGGTGCGATGGGTGGTCTGTGCGCTTAGCTGAATGAGCGGGGAGATCATCCAGATAAGGCTATACGATGTGTCTGATATCGTGGAAAGCATAAGACATCGCACGCTGAAAAGTAGCGCTGGCATTTTTGAGGCCGAAGGGGAGATTTTTATAAGCAAAGGTGCCCCAGGGATAGATGAAGGTCGTCTTATGTTGATCTGCCAGAGCAATGTTGATCTGGTTGTTACCAGAAAAGCCGTCCATAAAAGAATATATCTCGCTACCCACACACTTGTCAATGAGTTGATCAATAAATGGTGTGGGGTAGTTGTCCTTTGGGCAAGCTCTGTTGATGTCACGATAATCAACGTAGACACGAATGGTGCCCTATTTTTTGTCTATAGGGACGATGTTTGAGACCCATTCTGTCAGTGGGATGGGATAGATAAATCCCGCTTTAAGAAGCTTTTCAACCTTTGCTTTGATGGCTACCGCCTTACAGGGGTGCACGGGGTGAAAACGCTGACGAACTGGCTTGGCCCCGGGATACGTTGGTATCTCATGCACTACTATAGATGGATCAATACCGGGCATTTCTTCATAGGACCAAGCAAAGACATTGCAAAATTCCTGAAAAAGTGTGATATAAACCTGAATCTCCTCAGGAGTGCAGGTCACTCCGATGTAAATATTTTCGACGATCCCTGCCTTGACAGAGATGTCAATTGGTTGTGTCTACGTGATGTTCCCTAAATTTCCTTCAGACGATGTATGATAAATCTGAATGGGCGTCTGAAGGGGTTGAGAAGGGAGACATGGAGCAAACTGCTCAAGACAAAGCAGTGTTTCCCGAAAGGTAGGGAGAAAAGAGGAACGGTGGTGAAGAGGAAACCACAGACGTTCGTCCAGAGACATTGTCTCTATAATAGCCTCATCAGAAGGAAATATTTCCTTCAATGGATCCGAGGAGGTGTATTCTCCTAACCAAGGGGGAAACTCATCTGAGTCGAGAGCCCCACTCGTGACGATGGGTTCATCATGAGAGGCCGATGCAGCGACAATTTCAACGTAGTTGAGCTCGGCTAGACTCAATGGCATTTCCTTGCCCCAAGGTTCTATCTGGTCGATGGAAGGAAGAATCCAAGGGTCAGAACGAACTGAGATCATGGAGATCGAGGCGAGGTTGGGAGGTGGGAGGGAAAAAACACCCATAAGGGCAGATTCTTTGAAGAGCCCTGCTCCCACATTTTCATACGGAACTGAGGTATGCTCAACGAAGGGTATGTTTCCCTTAGAAGAGGAAGCAAAAAAAGAGAGTTGATCGACCGTGACAATTTTTCCTTGATGGGTAAAACGAATGACACGGAAGAGGGACGAAGCCACAGCACGCATAGCGTACGTCCAGCTCCGGCCCAGAAGGAGGTTATAGGTGAGATTTGCGTCCACAACCTCGACTTCTACTTCTACAGTCTTCCCTTCTAAGGTAATCGGTAGCCGTTGAAGGATACCATAAGGTCGAGATTCTCTCCCGTCGAATGCTTCCAAGGTCATTGGGGACTGACTCAACGTCGGAGACCCGATGGCTTTCCAACATGTAATAGACATAATGCAGGTTGATGCGCCCTCATCAATGACTGTGCAATGGATCGTTTTAGAATTGATGACGACTTGAATGAGGAAAGCTATCTGATGAGGCAGTCGAGGGACATGGCTCTCGAGGTCGAAGGTGATTAAATCCGAGTCCGCTGGGTCGATGCCACCGATCGCCGATAGCAGGGACATCCTCTGGGGGGGCAGCTCTAAAGGACCTCTAGGACGAACATGGCAGACAAAGCCTGTGCTAAGTCCTCCACGATGCTATAGTGCTCGGCAGCACGAGCATTCGGGTTATAAGAAGACCTCTTGAGTACCCCTTTGGGAGGGGGTCGGATTGCCGTCTTAACACTCGGTCTCTCGATATGGAAAGGACCAGAGCTGGACGGAGGAGCACTTGAGGGAACCTCTGGCTCCTTCTCGGCGGACGACGAATACTCCTTAGCTCGAGTTGATACATGAATAGGAATAGTTCCAACCATGAAGACCTGGGAACCGAAGGGAGAAGATGAAGAAGGATCGGCTACCATCTGGGTTTGTTGAGAGGGAAAGGGTTCTTTCAGAACCGCAGGGAACCCAGGAGCACCTTTTAACAAACGACTAACTTCGGACCACCTAGGGCAGTCCTTAGTGTAGTGGTCTTCCTCACATATGAGGCAAGGATACTTAGGTTTGCGTTTAGCTCCTTCCTCGGCAGGAGGTTTAGAGGATTCCTACTTGGGTTGCTCGGATTTATTCTTTCCTTTCCATTTTTCCTTTTTCTTGCCTTTCGAGGCCTTGCCTGTCGTGGTGGATTGGACGGCATTGACCTCGGAAGTGTTACCAGAATTTAACACACCCTGGGAAATGTTTTCGTTAGATGTAATGGACTTTTGCTTCGCAGAGTTCGATGATTTTTTAGAGGCTTGGTTTACAGAGCCAATGACTCCATCCATAGATGGCTTGGGCGGAGCCTTAGATGTACCAGGCCTAGGGGCGTCCGGCAGGTACTCATACAAAGTACCAGACTGAGAATAAACTAAGTCTAGGTACTGAGCGCGCGCAATCACTTGCTCTTCAGTTACACATGCTCCCATGGCGATGTCCCTCTCAATATTGGGGACAAAGGAAGTTGTAAACCAGTCGGTGAGGAGTTGATCAGGTATCCATAACTTGATCAACCTGCAACGCCTTCTCCATTCATGGATATGATCGGAGATGTGGGTAGCAGTATCCTGCTTAAGAGACGTAAGGAGGTGAGTCCCCGTCTCATACCGGATGGGTAAGTGAAAATGAGTCAAAAATGCCATAGCCAACGAGTTGAAATCTTGGAATGACGCTCGAGTTAACTCAATGTACCATTTAGCTGCTGATCCAGTGAGGGTCCTCTGAAAGAGGCGAAGCCGAATCAAATCGTTGAGCCATGAATTTGACGAACACCATAAGTGATACGTCATTACATGAGCCTGAGGATCTTCTCTGGCCTTCCCATCGAATTTGGGACAGTCACTTGGTATTTTGGTTGGAACTGGCGGCCACTGCGGGTTGTGTAGAATGGGATCATTCGTCAACTTTGACACATCGAGCAGTTCCAACGTCGCTAAGAATGGTAGCTGAGGATTAAAAGACATTTGACCGGGATACGAGGTAGAACCAGAATTCCACCCAGTTCTTGGTTGCCCCCATTGCCCTTGTCCCGATGGGCCAGGCCCGAATGGGCCTTGTCCAGCAGGATTTTGACCGTAGGGGTTATTCTCGAAACCGAGTTGTTGATTCTGCCCCCCAGCACCCCATTGGTTACCATACTAGCCAGCAGGTTGTTGATAATTTTAATAGGGATTACCCTGTGGTTGTTGGTAATTTTGGTACGGGGTGTATTGATTCTGCCCCTGGGGTTGCTGGTATCTGTACTGAGCCTGAGAACTAGGCGGCATTTGATAACCAGGTTGGGATTGGTACCCACCTAAATGTTGGGGTTGGGATTGGTACCCACTTACATAAGGAGGTTGGGCCTGATACCCACCTAAATAGGGAGGCTGGGATTGGTACCCGCCAGAATACAGAGGCTGGGATTGATACCCGCCAGAATACGGAGGCTGGGATTAATACCCGCCAGAGTACGGAGGCTGGGATTGATACCCACCTGAGTATGGATGCTGGGATTGATACCCACCTGAAAGAGGAGGTCGGGATTGGTACCCGCCTGCATGCTGAGCCGTCTGGCCAGAAGGTTGTCCTGGTCGGATCTGAGATGACCTCGTTCGCCCAGAAGGTCGAGCTTGCTGAGTGAGGGGCTGACCTTGCGCAACCAAGGTTTGTCCTTGTTGACCAGATGGTTGCTGAGTGGTAGGCCAACCTTGCTGCACGTAAGGCTGGCCCCCTTTCCCAGAAGGGTTACCTTGCTGGTTTACAGGTTGACCTTGCTGCCCGTAAGGTTGTCCCTGGTTCCCATAAGGTTGCCCCGAAGGGTAGCCTTGTTGGGTACCTGGTTGACCTTGTTGGGCGTTGGGTTGTCCCGGGTTTCCAGAAGGTTGCCCAAGATATGTAAAAGTCGGACCACTAGAGACCAAAGGTTGTCCCTGATTGGGTTGTCCTTGTGGGCCTCCTTGTTGACCTGGGTAATTTTGACCAGCATACTGCTGCCCATGATTAGGCTGCACGTAGGGCTGTTGACCCTGGTAGGGTGGTCCTTGTTGTCCCTGTCCCTGATGGTACTAGCCGCCACCATAGCCGGTGGTACCCCAAGCCACGTTCAATGGAACGGAAATATCATCATAAGGGATTTGAGGCAAGGAGGTAAACAAGTAATGATTCTCAGGATCATAATACGGGCCTTGCTCATCAGGGTTCTGGACATTACGCAAGTATTGAAAATATGCCTCCTCTACCGTCATGTAATTGGAAGCAGGAGGAGCACCACTTGCGAGGTGCACAACTCTAGAAGCAGGTGACGACGGACCACTCTGCGTTGGGCCTCGAGACGGGCCTGCGGCAGAAGTGATAGCAGATGATGCTGTGACGGCACTAACAACTGGAGTTGACGCCGCGACACAAACGGTCGGGTTGGAGGGGACTGCTGTAACAACAGTATGGCGGACTTGGGAAACAAATGGTCCTATGGTAGGGACGATGTTTTGATCCCAAACAGAAGAGGAGGCTGCCGAGTTCATAGCATCCCTCAAAGATCTGTAGCACGCCGGCACCGTGACACCCAAAGACGTGACAGTGTAGGGCGTAGAGATGATGGGGGATGTCCCCGGGATGGGAGTATCTATACTCGACATGATGGACGGGCCACTCGACACAGGAGAAGTGTCACCCATATCGGAAGAAGCCATCGGAGATGGGGCATTGACAAGAGTGGCAGGAAAATCCTTGTCAGAGGGCTCCCAAATAGGGTTGTAAAAGAACTCGTATAAATCGTCCTCTGGAGCTCGATAATTCAACGGTTGGATGCTCGGAACGATGGGAAGAGTGTCACAAACCGGAGTTTCAGGGGCAACAGAAGATGGAGACCCTTCGTCACTTGGGATAGAAGACGGAGTTGATGGATCCGCCAGGATGACCAAACAAAGACCCTAAGCAAGTTAACGATAAAAACCTACTCAAAACTAAATGCACACAAGATCTAACCAGGTAAAATTATCGTGGCCAAATAAATTTTTAAGACACAGGAATTGAACTTGACCTTTTCATGTTTCAAGAGTCGAGAAAAGGACGAAAATATGACTCTATCTCCTTCGAATGTTTAATGAGCATGAAGTGACAAGACGCTCACTTACACCTTTTCTTTTAGGGAGTCCGAAAAGGATCAAACGTGACTGCTCTGGAGATTCTAAGCAAAAGGTTTACCAAGCAATCCGTAAAACTGCTTATACACCTTGGCAATCATATGAGAACCAAGGACTTTACGTACTGCAGTCAATCTTCCCGAATGTTGTGTTCGGTGCGTTATGGTTCACAAGGCGGCAGACTCGGCTTCCTATGGATAAAGGATGAAAGCCTAATGGAGTCTCCCCATATATACGCGACGGTACGTGGGAGCCCAATCCGTACTAGCACTTATCGTTTCACCGTGGAGAAATCACCCAACCACTCAACGGTAAGCTACTAGGTTTAAAGACGCCGGAACACGTCTCTAGCCTAGACCTCTAAATGTTCTCGTTAAGTTCCAATGCGTTTTTATGTAAATTTGGTTAATTTTACAGTTGATCTTGAATTAAGTTTTGATTTCAGGTCCTACCATATGATCTCTCAAAAATACTTAAATGCAACTACATGCCAAAGAACATCATTTTGTTCGATGAATTCTAACTATGAGAAGGTTAGGAATTTCGAATCAAACAAAACGAACTCAAGCAACCAAACAACTAAATGCAACTAACAGCAAGGAAATGAAACTTTTCTCTTGAAAACACAAAACAACGAAATGTCCTTTTCCTTTCAACTATTAAATGCAAAAGATGCTAGTTTGCTTTTCTTTTCAATGGCATAAAAGTGCTTTTTAAAATGAATTAGAGAGATAGCAACACTAAGTGAAAGAACTAAAATCACTCAATGCAAACACAAAACGATTCCCAAGACACTAAAAACCAGTTTCCCAAATCAAAGGAAAACAAGGGCTTATGAGCTATGTGATCTAAGCTCAACAAGACAACAAGGAATTCAAATGAGGAAGGAAAATCACTTGGAACACAATCAAACACTTCCAACAATCACCAAATGAATGTGAAGACAAATCTGAAGTTGGCTGGTCAACCAAGAACACAAGATCCCAAACGGGAGGCTTGATACACACGACCACTAGATGCCCTAGGGCTTGAGTGCGAAATCAATGGAAAAAAGCAAACACCCAGAGGATAAGAGTTCAAAACCAGGCAAACGACGATTCAACACACTCCAGCAACTGTAAAAGTTAAGGCAAGATGCAAACCAAGCAACGCAAGCGAAAAAAGGAAGGCTTTGCAAAACCGAAAACAAGTAACAAACGAACCCTTGCAGAAAAAGGCTTCGCAAGCAAGCGTGTCACAGCTTAGACAAAATAAAACAAGTCATAAACCAAGCGGGAAGAACAGGGGACAGCCAAACCAATAGGTTTAGGAAGCAAATTTGGACCAAAAAGAATTTTACAGGATCAGTGCAGGGTGACCCCTCAGCAACAAAGCGATTACAAGACAACGCCTGTAGCAACTTTGCGCTATCAGCACGGAAGGACACGGATAAAGAGCGCTGGCTCGAAAACAAGGTCAGCGCGACTGTTAAATGTACAAGCGCGATGACAGGGAAAGCAAAGGAACAGATGTGCGATGTCAGCGCGACTGGTCTGAAATAAAACGCGCTGAGGCTAAAAAACAAGCAAAAACGAACCAAAAACTCCCAAACCAAGGTAACAACGTTTTAAGACAATTAAAGCAGTTCCCAGGATGAACCAGGAAACAAAAAACAACCAACTAATCCCTAATCTTTGACAAGAAAGCAATAATCAAATTCAAAAACAAGGATGAACAACAAAGTTACAAGCAATGCTCCCCAGCGGAGTTGCCAAATTGTTGGAGAGGTAAATCCCCTCTACGGATAGAGGCGATCCCTACTAGCCCAAAAGGGGTCTAGAAACAATCAATCAATGCTACTCTGCAAGTTCCTAGTTGCAATTAACAGGTGGGTAATGGAAACCTACTTGGACTCCAGCGCTATGTTTGACGAAGAGATGCCACTCTCGCTCCTTCGCTCCAGCCGATCACAATCCTCCACTATCCTTGTGGGCGGACACCTGCACAAGCAAAGAGAAGACAAACACAAGCGTAAAATCTACTAAAAGCAACTATACATCAATCAGAAAGGATGTAATTCACATTAATCATTCATAAGACAAATGAGAATGGAACCATAACAGTAGTCATCTATCTTTTATTAATCAGAAATAGAGTAAGGTACAACCAAGGTTCTGACGCTGAGTCCTTCTCTAGAGGGTCCAGCCAGCATGTCTCATAAGCATTCACCTTTGA
>APFE030854716.1:87433-107639 GCA_000404065.3 Pinus taeda | reverse complement strand
GTTTCCTCTATCCACAGAGCGAACACTTTCCTACATCACGGGAAGGGATGAGATGCCACTCAATCCACAGATGAAACTGTAGCTATTTGAAAAATGGGAAATCAATTTTGTAGGACCAATCAAACCTCAGGGGAAGATGAGTGTGCACTACATCATCACCGTGATAGAGTACCTGACCCAATGGGTGGAAGCATAGCCGGTTAAAGACTGCACATCCACCACAACTACTAAATTTTTGTTCGACCACATGTTAACATGGTTTGGATATCCAAAAATTTTAATGAGTGACTGCGGAATGTACTTCCTGAATGAAACTATCAGCGCACTCACCGAGGAGTTCCAAGTGTATCATCAGCAAAGTACACCGTACCATCCACAAGCTAATGGGATAGTAGAAGCATTCAACAAGATTTTGGAGACCACTCTAACCAAGGTATGTAATGTGCAGTGAAACGACCGGGACCTATGGATACCTATTGTATTATGGGCATATAGAACCACGTGCAAGAAATTGACGGGTCAAACACCTTTCAAGTTAGTCTATGGCATGGAAGCAGTCATGCCAATGGAATATATCGTACCTACTTTGAGGATAGTAGCAATTACATGCCTATCAGACTGTGAAGCCTTGGAAGAGAGACTTGCACAATTAGAAGGACTCGAGGAAGAACAGTTTCTAGTGGGATTCCATAAGCAGATCTAGAAATAGTGTGAGAAAGCCTGGCACGATCGCCATATCAAGTTGTGTACATTCAAGGTAAACGACTTAGCATTGTTGTATGATGACAAGTTCGAAAAATTTATAGGGAAACTCAGAATGCATTGGTTAGGACCATATGTGGTAAAAGAAGTCACAGACAGAGGTGCGGTCCAGCTAGTCAAACTGAATGGAGAACCCTTCCTAAGAAGAGTCAATGGTAGCCACATGAAGCCCTACACGGGTGGGCCGATTGTCTAACTAACTGACCAAAGCACAATCTTCGCGACCCGACAAGCTAGATAGAAGTGTGGGACTATAAACATAGGTACTAGAAGCTGACATCAAAGTAGAGAATCAAGTGAGACGCAAATGATTCAGAAGTGGAAATGGAGCTGATCCAGACGATGGCAACATGGTGAGTTGCGGACCTTCACGCAGCACAAGCACAATTAGATGGACTTCACGCAGAGATTGCCACACTAGCAAAGTGACTTGAGGACGAGTCATGATGATTGTGTTGGGGGCCTGTTGGGCAGTGAATCCCCCCATAGCAGGGTTTTGGAGCTTAAAGCCCGACTTTTGGTCAATGTAATGTAAATACACCGCAAAATGTGGGCACAGAGCACGAGACTATAGGCTTGTCTACCCTAAAATAATGTAATTTAATATATAATGTGTCGACCTACCCATGGTCCGCGGACCATGGGATTGTATAAATAGAGTGAGGCTCTAAGTGTAAAGGTAGTCTTAAGTCATATGATGTTCTTTTGGATGATGAATTAAGCTCTGAATTTGTAAGTCCGAGTCTTGGGTGGTAGTAGTAGGAAGAGACTTTGCAGTTGTGTGCGCAGAGGCCTGGTAGAGTCCGTAGATGTGTGCGCAAACCCCTGCAGTTGAGTGCAGGGTGGAGTTTGTATTGTAATTGAACAAAGGATTAATAAAATATAAGTTGATTATGAAATATTGTGCATCTGCTTGTAGATCTGTGTATTTATGCTTCTATTGTATTTATGCATCTCTTTACAGTTTTATGATTGTGTGCATTTGTTATGAATGTTGAATGGTTAATAAGAATATTGGGTACACACAGTTAAGTCAATATCTATAATAATAGCATAGTAAGGATAAAGGATCTAGATAGCACCTCTTCACGCTCTTTACAGAGCTACACAGAAGTAGTCGCACAAGTTGTGAAGGATAGACAGCTACGCAGGGCAACACAAGCACACATGTTCGGTTTGCGAACATCCTAGACTTTATCAAGACATCCCTAGGGTGCGGAAACCTTGTTCCAGCACCCTCCCATACTACCTCAGGTGAGACCTCAATCTGCGTACCACAAACTGTTGCCGAAAGGGTTGGATGTTTCTGGATTTGTTTGGCTAAATCACTTCTGAACCTGGGTCAAGCCCCAACAAGCCAACATGAGGTGTGTGTACTCCTCCATGTATGGAAGAAGACTAAAAGTGGGGTGTAAATGCAGCGAGGTTAGAAATGAAACATACCTGGGCACCATTAATGGATTGAAGATCCAATGGTGGGGGATATGACATGTGTGTAATGAAACATACTTGGGCACCATTAATGAATTGAAGATCCAATGGTGGGGAATATGAGGTGTGTGTACTCTTCCCTATGTGGACGAAGACTAAAAGTGGGGTGGAAATGCAACGAGGATAAAAATGAAACATACTTGGGAGCCATTAATGGATTGAAGATCCAATAATGGGGTCTGATATCAGTCTACTACTAGTAAAACCTTAATTCACAACACTCTTCAATCTCGTTTCCCTCCCGCCCTGTGAAAGGTGAAAATATGCTACTCTTAAACTTGAAAGAAAGGATGAAAAAAATAGTGAATTTTGAACCAGTCCTCCTTATGTGGAAGAAGACTAAAAGTGGGGTGGAAATGCAGCAAGGTTAGAAATGAAACATACCTGGGTGAATAGAAATATCAAATATCATTGCCCATTAGGATATTTAGATAAATGCAAATATCTAATATCCTAAAATGACATGTAAATCTTGGTGGAAGTGATGATATGGGTGTTAGGTGGCGCCAGGTGGTGCTAAGTGGTGAATATTGTGACATGGAAGTAATGGCGAATGACACATGGCGAGTGTTTTTGACATATTTAGAAGGCTAACTGAACTAATGGAAAATGACATGGAAATTTCATGTCAACACTTAGACACATGACAAATCCAATTTGGTTGCAACACATGATGAAGCATGTTTCCTTAGGTGTACTGGTTCTATTGACATATGATAAGTTCCATCATTAAGTCACAACTCCTAGTTGTAAGGTTCTAAATGACAATTCCTAAAAGCTTCAGGGTTTGATACATTACCATATCAGTGTGAGGCAAGTGAGGAGTGAACTTAGGTCTCCTAATATCTTGAGAAACTGAAGCCAATAGTTATAGTGTGTGTTCATGGGGAGTAATGACCCCAACCATTAGAGTTACATGCCATATCAACCTATTGGCCTTATCAGTGTTAAACATATTGCAACATAGGAGGAGAAACCTAATATTAGACCTGGATGGTCTGGGTTCCAACCTAGGTAAGGTTTTGATAGTAGATCAAGACATATCAAGATATTGAAAGGCTGGGATATAGAAACATGAAAATAATTAGGAAAAAATGATATCACGTGTGGGCAGGGTTCCAATTGCTCAAATTTATGTGGAGAATTAGTGTTTTATCAAAGTTCTTAGTGTGTTGGTTTTTGTAGTAATAGACAGAAATCTACAACATGTTGATTTCCTAGTTGTTTCCTCAAAGTATAATGAGCTTGATGTTATACAAGGTTCAAGGTTATATTGGGGTATGTAATTACTATTGGAGAGTCTATATCTGATATGGTAGTCAGCACACGATCATGGCATGAGATCATAGAGGGAGTTGGTTAGTGCTTGGAGGCTCAATATAATATCGAGCTTGGTGATATCAACAACACACATTGGGCACAAAGGACTCTAGTATCTAATATATGATATAGAGGTATACGTTGGGTCATACTGCTAGATACCATGTGAACAATGAGTTAGTGCCCAATTGTCAAGGGGCTTAAAATTTGGTGTTTAGACACATTTTTCAATGAAAATGTTGTAGACTTGTTCAAACAAAAGTGCTTATTTTTTCATGGAAGAAATACTACCCTCATCATGCGCTAACTATCAGAGCTTTTAATCTGCACGATATGATCCCGAATCGTTGGATCAAGTGAGGGAATTCAACAGCCAAGATTGAGCATGCATGTTGGTGGGATTGATACAACGGTTATGTTTCGGGCTATTTGCATGACCTCATGAAAATTGCACGCAAATGGTGGATTTCGGGCGGTAAAAGTGATCGCTTGTTATGCCAAAAATGGACCAGATATGATTATAAAGTATGGTTTACAGGATGCATCGGGTCCGATGTGTTGGTTAAAAGGTGAGCATGTTAGCTACCTGATATGTTTTTCATCCACTAGATCTTTAGCTTAAGATCCAACGGTCAGTTTTGGACTGTTGGTTTATTTTGACCGTGTGCCTGGGTTCATTTTGTTGTCTAGCGACTGGGGATTGGGGTGGGCCTGTCCTTTTGGTGTTTACCACCGTCGAGGTTGCTAATTGTACACTATTTCTCTTTTTAATTGAATAAGAAGGATCTGCTCTTGCCTTAGCAAAAAAAAATAAATCAATGTGTTGATGTTTTCAGGTCATGGCATGGTAAAAAAAACAATGTTATAAGTACAAGAGAAAATAACTAAGCGAGTTATGGAGGTAGTAAATGATTTTGTTGAGGGATAGAAAATGTTTTTGTTGTGTAAATGATGAGGGATGGTATGGCTAATTGCATGCACATGTAATGAATAGAAAAAACCTAGGACATTGAGAAAAAATTAGTTGACCAATTGAAGAAGGGTTAGGCAAATGAACTAGAGGTAACTTGAGGAGATCATATGGTAGAGTGAAACATGGTAACATTGCTAAGTGTGCTAAAATAGAGCCCCCAAAAAAAATTAAATATATATTTGAGTTGTAGGTATTCAAATATCAAGCTGTGGTGAAAGAAAAAGAGAGTGAGTGGAGGATAAGTAATGTGAGATTAGGGTCAGTAAAGAGAATAATAGGTTAGTGAAGTGCAAAGTTGTATGAGTTAAACAAGAAAGAGAAGACCATTGTTGCAAGTAAGGAGCTAAGAGTAACATTAGTGATCAAGGCATTTGTATGTATAGGAATTAATGAGGATGCCTATGGATCTAGTTTGAATATGTGATGAAAAATATATCTCATAGGAATATCACGTTGGTGCTTGTAAATCTTGGGATCAAATTCTCCTTTAAGTTGGTGCCTGTAAATTAGGGGATTGAAGCCTCCTTTAGGTTGGTTCCTGTAAATCAGTGGATCAAAGTATTCTTTAGGTCAATACCTATAAATATCATGGGATAGGTGTCTCCTTAAAGTTGGTTCCTATAAATATTAGGGGATCCATGTCTCCTTCAGATTGGTTCCTATAAATATTAAGGGATAAGTGTCTCTTTTAGGATAGTTCTTGTAAATCAAGGGATTGGTGTCTCCTTCAGGTTGGTGCCTATAAATCTCAAGGGATGGGTGTCTCCTTCTAGTTAGTACCATTTAATTTACATGAGAATGGGTTGGAGACTACAATAATATTCAGACATAATTGTTTTTGTGGTTTTCTCCCATTAAGGGTTTTCCAAGCACATCTAGTGTTGTTATCTCTTTCTTATGTGTTTGATTTATTGAATGGTATGAATTATATTTTATATTGTTAAAATTGTAAAATCTACCATAATACTAATTCACCCCCCTCACCCACCTTAATATAATCATTATAATCATAATTCCAATAGGTTTTGGAGGTATTCCTTAGTGGAAAAGGATCCATGAAAATGTTGTTTGAAATTGTCTCAAAGAAAATGTATGCCTCAATAAAAATGGTGCACGAAAATGACCTACTTAGAAAACATATCTTGTCGATAATCCCTAATTGTAAAGGATGGTTTAATGAAAATGTATTAGTAAAAATGCATATGCTTAAAGAAACATTTTCACAAAAAGTGAAAGAATTAAAAGAAGTGAATTACAACAACAAAAAAAAATTTAGAGATAAGAAGAAGTGAACACACCCCCAACGGTAAGCTTAAGTGTTCTAGACTCAAACATAAAGTTATTTGATACTATTGATAATTATTGTTGATCACAAGTTCAACTCTCTTTGATTCCCTTGGGGTATGGGTAGGGCCCCATAATTAGGTCAATGATTTACCCAGTTTACCATCCACGAAATCATTGGAATAAGGAATTACTGAGAAGGGAGGTGAATCAGTAATGGGTGTAAATTTTAACTTTTAGTCTCTTTTAAATTAAAAATCATCAATATGAGTAGTTGTAATTAAATGCTTAGATAGTAAACTAAATCACTTTCATGAACATACATCATCAACACACGCAACATACACACATGGGCACAGAGATTTAATGTCGAAACCTGAATGGGAAAAACCACCAAGCTATTTTTTATTGTTGTTGGTGAGCACCCACTCATAGGAGGCCCAAACACCCTTAAAATAACAAGCCACCACTTGGAAAGAGGCACCAACCTATTAAAGATGCAGGCCCCAACCTTCTTCAGCTAATTGTACTAATTTTCTTACAATTTTCAAACTGAGAAACAAAGGCTTACTACAATTACACAAAAATATAAAGACTTCATTTGTTGTTACAAATAACTCCTTCCATTCTACTCTATGGCCCTTCTTTACACTACAAAATTCACTGCTCCATTGGTTCAGCGATTAAACCTCAATTGGTCTCAACAAAATATAAACTCTTCGCTAAACTTCATTTTATGCATACACAGAGTTAAATACAACAATTCACACTCTCATATTACATACAACAATGCTCCCCACTCGACTCAGTGTTTCCTCAACCTTTTTTTCAACAATAGCACTGGGATCAATAAAACATGTTTATTCATTAACTAACACTTTCAATCTACTTTCAATCTACATTATGGCTTTCTATCTTATTATATCATCATGTTACTTAACCACTGCACCTTCATTGAATCACAAAATGGGCAAATGATTATATTCCATGTTTTTAATCAATTCCAATTCCATCTATGTACTACAATGAGGCTCACCGTGTTTCTTGTTACATCAAATTTCTTGGCCATTGTATTGGCATTAATCATAGAATGGAAACCTAATTGTTTCCCACACTGAGAATTAAATCTCAGTCAATTTGTGCAATTCAACAATATTTTCCATTAAATTCTGCCAAAGCGTGAGGGTCAATCTGGAGTGGCTTGTCTCTATTTGGAGTGGCTTGTCTCTATTTGATCCAGTCACCATTAATTTACTTTGTAAACTGTGGTCCTCTTAGATTAATTTCTCTAGTTGCAAAAGTCGCCCATTAATGTTGCATTTAACCAATTGCAACCAATTGTTTTGTTTCTTTAAATTCGTTGCCAACCTATTCAAAGCAGACCTGATCCAAATGTGCCGAAAAACCAATTTGGTGTAACTACCATGTTTGGAGGGATCCTAATAAATATTTTTCGATCCATTCATTACCATTAACCATACATCTGTAGCGCTTTAATATTGTCCCTTGGTTCTCAAGCAGTTATCAACCCATTTTGGTCTTTTAAACGTATGCCTGTAGTACTTTTTATGATAGCCCCGGGGGCTTAATCTACATGCACCAACCCTGCAATTCCTTCTAGCACATGGTTCTCACGAGACAACGTCCTAGGCTAGCTTTATTCTCTGGCCTTCTCTTCCCAATTCCTTTTTCTTTATATTTGACCTGAAGTCCCTCAGTCGCAATAACACAATAGACCTCCACAAAACCATGACCATGCTTTTTCTTTTCAGGATTTTTCCTTCCAAGATTTCCTTTCGAGAAAGCCCTTCATACAACTATGACTGTCGGGTTTCTTGGCTTCCCAGCTCCCCAATTTCTCAACTCTTAATTACTTGGTACATTATAATTGTGCTGCAATTTTTTTCTTTCAAAGGAAGGACCTTGAACAATCTACGACTACCCCGACTTCCCAACTTCCTAGATCCTCATCTTCCCGACTTCCTAGCTCCTCATCTTCCCAGATTAAACCTCTACGTGCATCTTTATTTCCTCTGGAGATGGATGTTTCGGGCCAGACAAGTTTCATCCAGGATTTAACACCGCACCACTTTATGTTTCTTCTTGAGAACTCTCACCAAGATGAATTGCATAATGGGCTCCACAACCAACCAATGAAAATCGTTCTCTATTGCTACTTTGTGCACCATGTTGTCCTTGAGATGATTCTAGGGTATTTAATCATGCCAACGCATCTAAAATGTTTTATTTGTTTTTAAAATATTTGGATGATCAATTTTATGAATACTTTGAAAACTAGTGCTTAAGCCTTAACAATTGCTAATTTGGATGAAAGGGTTAATTGATTTAAAGTGGGTGAATAGGAGAGTTTTGAAGAAATATAACTTGCTAAATATTCGTACATAATATTTGATTGATTATAAGAAAAGAATACCCGAAAACAACATTTTCCTGTACAAAAAAATATAGTTAATCTAATGCAGATGAGTGTGAAAGTTAGTTGATATAGAGGAGTTTATAATAACAAACATTTTTATAAACTAGTCCCTAATTATTTTTTATAACTTGACAAGGGATTTAAGATATGATCTTACCCGGATTTCTACTAAAGGCTTAAATACATGAAGAAATAAATAATGAAATATGCACATAAGAAAAACTTACAAGGAGAAAAACTATAGGAGGAAAATTCAGAATCCTTTCATTAACTTGAAGTAAATCTCTCGCTCAATTACAAATCTGATTTGAAAGTTCATCCAAGGGTTCAACCCTTAATAAATCAAAGGAGGATTTATTCATACAAAATGAAAGTTATTCTAAATATTTTTACAACAAAAATAAAAAATTAGTACAAAACTATAGGAATTTGTAAAATGCTAAGTGTTGGCACTATCTTTTAGGAATTTTTTGATGATATGGTCCCCAAAAAGTGTTGCCTAGCTCTCTGTCATTTGATGATGAAAGTTACTCAATAGTTTTACATAATTGATCCCATCTGTCTTGACTTGGTATAGAAACATTTACCAATTTCCTGTAAACTTCATCAACCTCGGTATACTTTTCAAAAGTGGGCTTATTTACAAAAATGTGTTTAATCTCATGCTTAATTTTCAAATCAAAATCTAAAGCCTCTAACATTTGTTTCCCACTAAGATTACCCTTTACACCTGCAAAACTAGCTTTATCAATTTCTATTATATAAAGCTTCTAACAATATTCCTCCAATTTGATAAACTTGTTATTTGGTGTCACTAATCCTAGCAGTCCTCTCTGACTAAGTAAGTTAAATTTAAAATGAAACCTTTGAATAGAAGTCCTCAAGTCTTGACACTTGGTCTCCAACTAAGTCATGAGGTTATTTTTCTACAAAAACTTCTTAATCTCCAGAATGGTTTTTGTTCTGTCCAGAATCTGAATCTGTTCCAACTCAACCTGGTTTTTGAATTAATAACTTTGATAATGTTAGTGACTTCACTTGGTTTGTCTTTAAGTTCTTTAACTTCTTCAATAGTTATCTGACATCTGTTTATAAGTTCTTCTTGCTCAAAAATGATCTGTATGGAGGGCCATAATTCAGTTATGGCCTAACTGATATATGCCCAAATGTTTTCCTTAGCTTGGGCCAAGTTCTGAGCCATTAATGACTCTCTTTCCAACTCTTCTATTCTTCTGGTCAAACTGTAGGTCTTTTGAATCTCTTTAACATAAATACTGTCGTTTTTAATCTTCTAAGTCTCCAGATTCTTAAATTTCTTATGAAGCCTTTCATTCTCTTATTTCTAGTGAATCATCTCTTGTAAGACTATGTTCAAATCTCCTACTGTTGATGTAGATTTTGTTGTTATTGATGTCGATTTCTCTACTGTCCTTAACACTATAATAGGTATATTTGTGATTGGAGCTATGGCTAGTTTAGTAGATTGCTCTTTTTATTTAAGAAATTTCTCAATTTTCTTTTCCATTGTCTTTATCTGTACGTTTTTCTCAATGATCATCTTGAACATCTCTTCTTTGTGTTGTCCACTTTCTGTTATCTCCTTGGTTTGAGGATCCTTTGTAGAAGGTAGTTTGAGCCGCTTCCTTAGTGCATAAATTTATGCATTCTTCTTTCTAATAATGCATTCTATAGCTTTAACATTAGTGGTATCATACCCAATTTTAATCACTAAGTCTTATAATGTTTTGACCCTGTTATCCTTTGCCCAAGAGGATATATTTTCTATCTCAATTGTGACTAGACATTTGAAAAATATGTTTTGACTTTTGATAATGCCATAGCAGTGTTGGTCATGGTAGAGAAAACAATCTCACCAGACTTCCTATGCATATCCATCTTATCGATTGGATGTATCTGGTTGGCATCAAAAGAAAATATGGTCTTCTTATAGTCTGAATAAGCCTTTGGAAAATGCACTTGGGCTTGAAGGAATGTCATTTGCATCTTGCCTTTATCACTGTCAAAAGCTATCAATAGCCTATGTTGTGAAGTAGATGTTTGTTTCCAAAACTGAGCATATACATTTGCCTTTAAAGATTCATTATTCTGTTTAATTTCAAGTAAATTAGTGAAGATGTTTGACTCCTCATGCTCACTTGCTCCTAGATACTGAGTGATCTCTAATAAATTTTGTGAAATTGCAGAGGAAGATGGAGTAGTGGTCTCAGCTTCTTCTGTCCCTATAGAAACCTATGAATCATCCAAATTGATGACTATAGGCTCCTTCTAAACATAATTAGTAGTGGTGCCTTTGGATTTAGTCCTTGATTTCTTCTGATAATTAATGAATTTCTTTTCACCTGCGGCTGACGATGAAGATCCTTCTCTAGGCCTCTTGTCCTGCTTGTTTTGAGAAGTAGGATTCTGGAGAGTAGAAGGAGGTAAAATATGTTCTTCTACTTCTCGAAGTGTATTATCCTCCCATTGTTCTTGATTCTTGTACTTCTCAATCTCTTGTCTTTGTGTATAATTGTAAGGTGTGGTTTTGAGTTCCACTCTTAAGTTGGAAACATTATTGAATGGGTCATAAGACAAGGTGAAACTGGGTTGAAAACCAACCTGTTTGAGGATTGCATCTGCTTCAATACCTACTAATCTTGTATTACAAATGAATGGTCCTACTTGTGACTTGATCTTAAACTAATATTTCCTCTTTCCTAAAATGATATGAAGTTCATCCATATTATTCATTTTCCTAATATATTCTGAAGAGAAAATTCTCATTGGAACATATTTGGGCAATTTATATGGAGCCAATTCGTAGCTATATACTGTAATCTCTGTATAATTATGGTAAATATATCAGTCTTCTATTCTAGCTTGATCACTGAGGTGCAAGATCCTTTTGATTTATGAACTGATCCTCGGCTCACTTTGGCTGTTGAGAAGCTTTGCAACTGGGTGAATGAAACAATCAATGAATTCTAAAAATTTGAACTCAATTGAGTTCCTTTTGATCAATGAGTTCCACTGTGTGACTGCTTGATTCACTTGTTGATCATTCTGCTTTTGTAGAACAATAGGTAACCTCTTTCCCTGCTGAAAAATAATCATATTTACTAGTGTAGAGGAATATTTAAACACTCCTTCAGTAGTGATTTTCATCATTTGTTCATGCATAGTCTCAGCCAAAAATTGACTATAATTATACATGAAGGTAAGTTTGTTTTCTTTAGATAAAATGGATAGATGAACTAGGATAGATTCATCTACCCATTGATTTGTTCGGTAGCCTAGAAAGAAAGAAACTAGGGAAATGATGTGTTTAGCTCTCTCAGGGAACATGGATGTTGGATAGGGAGGATTTTGCTTAGGAATTTTAGCATCTTCTGGGAGAAATATCTTAAATATCTGAGCTCTTTGAGGGAAATTAAGCTTATGATATAGGTCCAGTAAAACAACAGTGGAGAAAAAGATAAGGGAATTATTTTCAGGGATCAGAATCATCTTGTTGATAATTTCTGGAGTGATAGATATCAGAATGTCTACAGTCTAAGCTACCACAGTTGTCTACAAAGATATATACTTAGCTTGGCACCACATGACTAGATCAAGAAAATAATGGGTTTGAGGAAACATATACAGGGGAAAAATGGATTCCCATAGGTTGATTTCATCTTCAGATTCAATATAGGTTTGTTTTAACCAATTATAAAATTTGAACATGTCAAATTCGCACTCTATATCTATGATTTTGAACATGTCAAATCTCTTTCCCTAACTTTTCTATCAAACAAGCTTTTCATTTTACTCTAATATTTCTTAACCTTGTAATGAACTTCATCGCTATCCTCATTTAGTTCTATGATCTGATTTATTCTTCGAGAGAAATTATTAGGATCTTCATTTGACTCTTGTAAAAACTTCATGACGAGAGAAGCTAAACGTGTGGGAAATATAGCTTCTTTACCATAATGAATTTGAACTAGAAGATGGCTGATATTTTCCCTTAGGAGACATGATTACATACTTACAATGAAAAGATAACTGAAAATAGGGATACAAATACCTCAAGGTGATGTGTTCTGGTAGTAGGCTCAACAGTGGCGTAGAATAAAAGTAGGAAAAAGTGATCGTATGAAACAATGAATCAGGATATAAGAGGAGTTATGGAAAACAAATGGTGTAATGGGGGTGAGGGAGTTCTTTATAACTGGGATAATTTAACTGTTACAGGAAGCTCATTGCTGAATGAAAGGATTAACATTAATGCAGAGGAAAGAATAGTAATGGGAGGAATGGATAGTAGAGGAGTGACAATCGATAGGGACACGCAACATTCAATGGTTGGGAACAGAAGGCGCGGGAAGGATATTAACATTAGAGGATTTGGGGGTGTGGTGGTAAGCGATAATGAGCAAGGGGGGTGTGAAGTGCAGAGAAGGTGACACATAGTGACGGGCCTGTGGGAATGAAACTACTTTTTGAACCCCCCCACCATTATCGCATAACATAACGAGGGGGTGTGAAATGGCTACCCCATCATTGATCTGGGAGGGGAAGCGGATCACCGTCTGATTATGTTCGACTTTTAGTTCTTCATGACAAAATGTTTGTCCTTTTCTGACTTTGACTAAAGATATTCGCTCTATTTATTTACATAACAATTAATCACCAATTAAAGGCAATTAAATCCTAATCAAATCTTAATCTAAGATTTTTCCGCATTTGGACTAGTAACCATTATTTTTTCTAATTTATTTATAATACTAATCTAATACATCTTTGGCCAAACTTTGGGTATATTAGGCCATATTTCTTCTATTCTAACCTATGTAATAATGTTCTACCAAGATTAAATAGTTTGGTGAACTTATTTTCTAATCTAAAACATAAATTTAAATGTTTTGGTCAATATTAAGTTGTATGATTCAAATCAAAAGAAAAGGTTGTGGCATTTAAACAATTTGCACACAATAACCTCAATTTATTACAATGTATTTTATTTCTAGGAAGTGACATTTAAACAAGCACACTTATACAAATTTTGATTTTCTTTTGATGGGGTTTTATTTCATCTCTTTTTTTATTTTCTATTTTTTCATATTTCCATTTTTATTCTTTATTTTTTCATATCCTCTTTTATAAACAAAAACTAACTTATCAAAAATAAAGCATGTTACAACATTGGCTCCAACTGGGGACTGCTTCCTCTTGCAGGTTGTAAAGAACTTGCAGACCCATGTGCCTTCTCTTCGAGCTAATGGGGTCTTTGTTGAAACAAATACACACTGCATGTAAAATAAACTCTCTGGTATTATAAAATGATGAATGAATGGAAACTTCTCAATACGAAATGTAGTGCTTCAAGTGTTTCCCTTTAACAGGAAATGAGGAATATTGTCCCTCCAAATTCTTTAGGATGAAAGTGTTATTACCCTTAACCTCAACAATGCTAAAAGGTCCCAACCAGAGGTTTTCAAACTTGCCATGTTTTCCTTTGTCTTCTCTTCTAACATCCCATCTTAGTACCAAATCACCTTCCCTAAAATCTCTTTCCCTAGCTTTCCTATCAAACAAGCTTTTCATTTTACTTTGATATTTCTTAAGCTTGTAATGAAATTCATCTCTATCCTCATTTATTTCTATGATCTGATTATTCTTCGAGAGAAATTATCAGGATATTCATTTGACTCTTGTAAAAACTTCATGGCAGGAAAAGCTAAATGTGTGGGAAATATAACTTCTTTACCATAAACAGGCTGAAAAGGAGATTCACTTGTTGTTGGATAGCAGAGGTCTCGTGTAACAATTTTGGGGCTTAGAGCCTATAAATTAGGATAAAAATATTGTAAAAACTCAAAAATATGCGGAGCGTGAAATGTAATGGATCAAGTCAAAGGGTTGTCTGCCCAAGAAATATTATAGAACAATAGGAAGTAAGTCGGCTTGCCCATGGTCCACAGACCATGGGAATGCATAAATAGAGCGAGACTCTATGGGTAGAAAGTAGTTTTTGGGGGATGTACTTTTGGATCTAAAATGTAATTGGTTTTTGAGGAGTGAAGTCTTGAAGCGTCTGTAAGTCTGAGTCAAAGGTGTTGGTAGGTAGATAGAGGCTCTGCAGCTATGTGCACAGAGGCCTAGTAGAGTCCGTAGCTATGTGCATGGACCCCTGCAGCTGAGTGTGTAGGGTGGATCTGGATGTATTGGTGGAAGAATTGAATAAAGATAAGTTGATTATGAAATTCTATGTTAAATCTGAACTATTATGGATCTGGCTACTTTATGGTTGATATCACTGTTTGATCTATGCGCATATGTTTATATATGAGTTTATGCAAACCTGTATCTTTTTTGGTCCGTGGACTGGTTATTTCTATTAAATGTATGCTTAAAGACCATAAAAAGTAGATCTAATCTATAACAACACATTAATAAGTAGTAAGGATTTTCCTAGGTCCGGATCTGCGTGGAAGCAAAGTGGCGCGAAGCCACAAAATGGTGTGCAAACCTTCTAGACCACATCAAGTCATCCCAAGGGTGTGGAAACCTAGTTCCAGCACCCTCCCCTGCTACCTTAGGTGAGACCTCGGTCTACGCTCCGCATGCTATTGCTGAAAGGGCTAGTAGCTACGGGATTTTCTTGGCTAAATAACTCTTCCGAACCTGGTTCAAGCCCATATAATCCAACAAATGGTTCTGTTGCCGAGACAGGGATCTGCCTAAGGGATGTTTGATGTCGGAACACTAGAATCCTACAAAGAAAGAGCTTGAAGATTGATTGGATCAGGAGCAGTACAAGTTTATAGAACACCAACATGCAAGCCAAAGGTTAAGAATGACGAGTGCGATCCATCTACCAGTATTCAAAGGAGTAGGAAGTGAAGATCCAGAACAATTTTGGTTCATGGTAGTGGCAGTATGGGAAGCGCATGGAGTTACGGATGATAACATCAAGAAGGCTGCCTTATTTAGCACGTTGTAGGACCGAGCGCTGACATGGTATATAAATTACTCAAGCGATAACCCGAATGCGGGAACAGTAGAGGTCCAAATCGAATTAAAAAAAGAGTTTAGCTAGCCAAAATCAGAAACACAGTCGATCATAGGGTTCAATGAAATCGCAATGATGCTTGGTGAAACTCCGTGGGATCTAAATCAGAGATTGAAAAGTAGAATCCGTGAGGCGAACATGATGTTGTCATATGTTTAGCACTACGCATGGATTGTGGCATCACTGACACCACATCTGAGGACAGCTCTATCAAAGCAAAAGATCTCAACCCAGGCTGAAGCATTAGAGACAACGATGAGGTTTCATGAAACTCTGATACAAGATCCGAAGTTGGGAGTTCAGCAAATCCACACACAAATACAAAACTCGTGTCTAGAAATGCAGAGTTAAAACAAGAACAGGTACCCCGCCAGGAGCCCGGGAGGAAGTATGGTGTATAAAGTGTAGAAGCCAACATCATGGTAAATATCACTATCCAATATATTCGAACTATGTGGTAGCGGGGGGACCGATGCCGTTGCGACCAGAGGCACAGGCAAGGCCAAGCATGGTGCCTGTACTCTGGTGCACGATATGTTAGGAGGGAGGAAGGCATGCCACAGACAATTGTCATCTATTACAGAACATGAGACAACCTCCTCCCCTTGTGGCTATTTTGTAACTTTTGCAGATCGGTGGGCCACGAGGAACGAGACTGCCAGTTATCAATTATTGATGGACTAGTCACCTACTTACAAAATGCAAACTGAAGTGTGAGGTCAGGATCCAGCCATGTCGATAGCACGTGGTGGGTTCTAGGGATGTGGACGAGGATGGGGAGGAATGGGGCCAGGAAGGGGTCGCGGGCAACTCATTTGTTAGAACTGCGGAGGACCAGGTCACTACTTGTGGGACTGTACCAATCTGACTAGAATATCGTGTCGTTATTGCGAACAATTTGATATGAACTGATAGATTGCCCCACACTAATAGTGCAGATTCGTGAGAAAAAGGCAACACAACCTAGGATGACACAGAACGTCTAGATGATGAGGGTTGAACCACACGAGGAAAATCCCAACGTAAATATGGTGCTCAGAAGTGGCACGATCATAGGAAAGGATAAGGGGAAACCAACCAAGGAGGACGCAGGAGTCCACAAAGAGACAGGTCAGGAAGCTAGGGAGAGCTTCGTGGAGGTCTCTACTCTAGGTAGTAGGGATCAATCTGAGCTAGAAAGGGATCCCTTGATGTTGACTACCTTTTAAGATACATGCATGAAATTTCTTCGCGACAATAGAGTGGTTAAAGGCTTGCAAGAATTGGTAAATAGGTGTGCAGGGTCAAGTGAACTTCGCATGATCCAAAAATTGGGAAAACATACGTTGCAGACTGGGCGGGAAATGCGGTTAACAACACAGATTGGTGATGATGAGATGGATCAAATCATTCTAGACCTGGGCTCAGATGCAAATGTACTACCTAGACAGACATGGGAGCACATGGGCAAGCCCATGCTGCAATTGTCTCCTATTCAATTGAGGATGGTGAATCAAGAGAAGATCTTTCCCATGGGAAGACTGCAAGGGATTATGGTAGATATAGAAGGTGCGATCACCCGAACGGACTTCGAGGTAATCAAAATTGTGGATGAAAGTAGCCCTTACCCTACATTATTAGGAATAGACTGAGCCACTAACATGAATGGAGTTATTAATTTAAAGAGAAGGAAAATGATCTTTGAGAAGAATTTGCTCCACGTAGTCATTCCGTTACACCCGGCTAAAGGACCACATTACACTGAACCCGTGTGCAATGAAGGAAGTGATTATGAATTAGATTGTATTTACAAAATTACTACAGAACATCAAGTGGGGGACAATCCAATGGCAGAAGGAAGAATATCATGGGAGCATGCAGACTCATGCACCGAAGATTCAGAGGAAGAAGATGAGTGATGGCATAACCAACTGAATGGGGTAACCACGTTAAACTTCAATATGGTGACTAAATCGCTATGTTGCGTTAAAGCTCAGGATCGTGAACTATCAATGTATGATGGGCTAACAGTAGTAGATGAATTCTTGATCAAATTTGAAAGCATAGTACCAAAGAACTAGCGGTTTGATGCGTTGAAATGGGCATTGTGCGCGATGCCTGCCCGTTGGTGGGGCACACATGAAGGAACCTTCGAAAATTGGCATGACTGTAGGGGCATGATGCAAATACGATTTGGGAGGCTGGAACTACGCGTAATGGAGAAATATGATGGACGTGATGATCTGTGCATGCACCTGACCAGATGGGTCCAAGCTTATGGAGAAGAGCCTCACCAAGAGTGGGTACACTTATTTTATCATACCCTAGACATCATCCCAAGGAATTGGTATACTGAAACAGAGCTATGATATGGCACACACGAATGGGATATCTTGCACGAAGGGTTTCTGTCAACTTTCCTCTTTCATGATCAATGGGTGGATACTATGGATGAGGCGTTACAGGTGGTAAAGGCCACTATCTTCCAAATACCATCAGAACCAGAAGAAATCGTGTAGCCAGACTGGTCACGATAGTTGAGCCAGACCCTGGAATGTTATAATGTGCAGGTAGAAGATGATGAGGACGACCCTAGAAACATCAATATTCCAGAAATAGAGGGAAGTTGCGAAGTGCGCGGACCAGCAATCGAGGATGAAAACCTCACTGCACAAATGAAAACGAAACAAGTAAACATCGGAACAGTGGAAGAGCCGAAGTATGTAACACTAGGAGACTATTGGGATGATGGAAAAGGTGGTTGATTTGCTTCAAGAATATCAAGACTTATTCCCCACAAAAATCACTAAGTTAAAATGGATCCTCGATGACCTAGGAATGATGAAGATAACCCTGAAGCCGGATGCAAAGCCAGTTAAGTAGCGACCTTACCAGTTGAATCCAAAATACAAAGCAAAGGTCCGCGAAGAGTTGGATAAGATGCTCGTAGTAGGAATAATTGAACTGGTAGAAGAGTCTAAATGGGTAAGTCCTATGGTTGTGTAGGAGAAGAAACAAAAGGGAATTTGCATCTGCGTTGATCTCAGAAAGCTCAATGATGCATGTGTCAACGATCCCTTTCTAACACCATTTACAGACGAGGTACTGGAGAATGTGGGAGGACAGGAAGCCTAATCCTTCACGGACAGTTTCTTGGGTTACCACCAGATCAAGATCGCACCAGAGGATAGAAGTAAGACAACTTTCACCATCGAAAGGGGATGTTTTCAGTATACAGTGATGCCCTTTGGACTAAAGAATGCGCCAACAATATTCTCCCACGTTGTGGTAGCCGTATTCAAGGAATTTATACACAAGTTCTTATAGGTATATCTTAATGATTGGACCGTATTTGGGCTAGTTAAGAAACATACCACAAGCTTACGATTAACGTTGGATACTTTCCGACGACACCAAATTGCGCTAAATTTGAAGAAGTGTACTTTCCTCGTCCCCTTCGGGAACCTAATCGGCCATGTGGTTTGTAAGCAAGGTCTGATGGTGGATCCGGCGAAGATCGTTGTCATACTCAATCTACAAGCCCCACGAAGTGTCAAACAACTGCGCACCACATTGGGACACACTGGTTACTATCGGAAGTTCATAAAAAGCTACACGCAGATCACGGCACCAATGGAACAATTGTTGAAGAAGGATGCTACTTATTGCTGGAATGAGGAATGTAACAGAAGTCTAGAAACACTTAAGGAAAAGATGGCATCAGCCCCTATATTGGTCTTTCCAAAATGGGACATCGAATTTCATGTGCACGTTGACGCGTCGTGTAACGAATTGGGCATGGTACTCACTCAAGAAGGAGCGGAGGGAATTGATCTTCCAATCGCATTTGCAGGTCAAAATTTGTCAAAAGCTGAGAAGAACTACTCCACTACTAAGTGAGAAGGATTGGCGATGGTATACGTGCTCTAGAAATACTGCCACTATCTACTTGGAGGACACTTTAAGATGTATATTGACCACTCAGCGCTAAAATACCTAGTGAATAAGCTTGTTTTGGGGGGGTGCATTTGTAGGAGGCTGTTATTATTTCAAGAATATGACTTCAAAGTCATTGTAAAACCAGGATGTATCAACGCAGGGCCAGACCACCTATCTCAAATTGAGAATGGCGAAGAGCCCACAAACTTGGAGGAAGGACTACTAGATGCACAGCTGTATGCAGTGCACGTTGCGGATGGCCATTTTGAGGACATAATCCACTTCTTAACCATAGGAACTGCACCACAAGGATATTCCATTCAGTAGAAGAAAGCATTGGTGATATGTGCATCAGCCTTTACTATTATTACAGGACATCTCTACAAGATGGGCAACAACAAAATATTACGCAAATATGTACCTGAATTCAAGCGAGGACAGATCTTGGCCGAAGCACATGGAGGGGTTGCTAGAGGACATTATGTGGGTCTTGCCACAACACAGAAGATCCTTCATTCAAGACTATGGTGGCCAACTTTACATCAAGACTCGAAAGCATACTATCGGGTTTGCGACATCTGTCAATCGACTAGGAAACCATCGCGAAGGGGTGAAATGTTGCTTAATCCACAGATGGCGTTGCAATCATTTGAGAAGTGGGCAATTGACTTCGTAGGACCTATTGCACCTCAAGGGAGGATGGGTGTGTGCTATATCATCAATGTGATAGAATATTTGACCTGGTGGGCAGAAGCAAAGCCGGTTAAGGACTACACAGCTACTACAGTGGCGAAATTTTTGTTCGAGAACGTATTGAGATGGTTTGGATGTCCCAAAATTCTAATGAGCAATTAGGGAGCGCACTTTTTGAATGAAACGATTAGTGCACTCCATAGAAAATTTTAGGGGCGAATGTTCGCCCTTTGGCGAAATTAAGGGGTTTTAAATTTTTAGTGGGCGAATA
>APFE030854716.1:68224-86756 GCA_000404065.3 Pinus taeda | reverse complement strand
TATACATATTATATTATTGATAAAATTGCCTTCCATTTTTCCTATATACCATGAAGATTCGCCCATTTATTATACTTAGAAATTTAGGGTTGTTCTTAAAATTTTCCCTGGTGCACTCACTAAGGAATTCAAGATATATTATAGAAAAATTACACCATACCATCCGCAAGCGAATGGGACCGTCGAAGTGTTCAACAAAATTTTGGAGACTGCGTTGACTAAGTTCTGTAACGCGCAGCAAAACGATTAGGACTTGCGCATCCCTGCTGTGTTATGGGCTTACCGAACCACATGCAAGAAGTTGATGGGACAAACACCTTTCTGGTTAGTCTATGGTAAGGAAATCGTTATGCCCATGGAATATATTGTACCCAATTTGTGAATCATGGCAATAACAGGCATGGCTAACCGCACGGCTTTAGAGGAACGGCTCGCGCAACTAGAGGAATGGATTTTGGCTGGATTCCATCAACAAGTACAAAAATAGCGATAGAAAGCATGCCATTATTGACATATCAAGGTGTGCATTTTCAAGGAGAATGATCTAGTATTACTATATGACAGCAAGTTTGAGAAATTCCCTAGCAAGCTCCAAATGCATTGGTTGGGTCCCTATGTAGTCAAAGAAGTTACAAATGGAGGCGCAGTCCAGCTTGCTAAGCTCAAAGGAGACCCATTCCCAGGAAGAGTAAATGGCAGTCGCCTAAAGCTCTACACGAGTGGATCAATTGCCTGACTAACCGACCAAAGGACAGTCTCACCGCTCCAACTAGTTGAAAGAGAGCGTGGGACAATAAAGCAATCTAGGGGGAAGCTTCACGACCACCAGGGTGTGCGTGGATATGGCATGTCAAAAGGGTCTCGGTTGCATGGAAAGGGATGTGTTATTGCGTTGACAAGCAGAAAGGTGACTGTTTCTGTCACTATTCATGACAAGATGTCTGAGTCATGGCAAAAGGGAGTGGGCGACAAGTAATTAAGAGACAAGGTACAAGCCAGATCTAGAACGATTGGTCGCAGGCTTAACCTAAGTGCACCAGAAAAGGCAGGAACCATCGAATTTGAATCACAAAACACTTATAAATCACAAAGGGGCCTCCACCAAAGAAGTTGCGCTTCTGAGAACCATAAGTTGTTGTGCTTTCCCGCCGCTATGGAACTCTTCATTATTTACGCTCAAGTGGTAAGGCCGAGAGTTGTGATATGGCCAAAGATGTAGGGATTTTTGAAGAATACGGTGTGGAAAGTTGCAAACACCACATAGAGTTTAGCATCAACGGGCAGGGATGTGCCGGAAATTTGTAGACATGAAGCAGAATTGGTTCGGATACCATGGCCTCATCCATGGGCTGGTCGTCGAACCATAAACGATTATGGAAACATTGTCAATACACAGACAAATGGGGGAATTGCAGTTAACAAGTCATCTTTGTTGTATCTTGAAGATTGGGATCTCACAAATAGTAGAAATGGTCTTGCAAAATTTCAACACAAGCTGCAGCAGACAGTGCGAAGAGAAGATACGAACTTAGAAATTGGCTACGTTGGTACGAGGTGGTCCTGTATGCGGCACCCCAGCTAGAGCTAAAATCCTATGAGGGGGTGTTCTATGTTAACTAATCAGAGAAAAATGAGCATTATCGGTTGCGAGAATTGGTAGAAACCACGACACAAGGGCTGGAAGAAGCGTTATAGGAGATGAAGAAGGAGGAGCATAATGAAGGACATCACTCACAAGGAGGTGAACCATGGAGCCTAGGGATAGTAGAGGAGTGACAACAGATAGGGACACGTGACATGAAATGGTTGGGAATGGAAGGCACGGGAAGGATATTACTGTTGGCGGATTTCGAGGGGGTGGTGGTAAGCGGTAATGAGCGAGGGGGGTGCGAAGTGCGCAGGAGGTGACATGTAGCGAGGGGCTCGCAGGAATGAAACTTCTTTTAACCCCCCCCCCCCCTGCCATTATCACATAACATAATGAGGGGGTGTGAAATGGCTTCCCCGTCATTGATCTGAGATGGGAAGCGGATCATCTTCTAATTATGTTTGAATTTTAGTGCTTCGCAACAAAAATTTTTTGTCCTTTTCTGAATTTGACTAAAAATGTTTGAACTGTTTATTTACATAAAAATTAATCACCAATTAAAGGCAATTAAATCCTAATCAAATCTTAATCTAATATTTTGGTGCATTTGGACTAATAGGCATTATTTTTTCTAATTTACTTATAATCCTAATCTAATACATCTCTGGCCAAATTTTGAGAATATTCGGCCAAATTTATTCTATTCTAACCTATGTAATAATGTTCTACCAAGATTAAACAATTTGGTGAACTTATATTCTAATCTAAAACATAAATTTAAATTGTTTGATCAAGATTAACATGTATGATTCAAAACATAAGAAAAGGTTTTGGCATTTAAACAAGTTGCACACAAAAACTTTAATTTATTACAATGCATTTTATTTCTATGAAGTGGCATTTAAACAAGCACACTTATACAAATTTTGATTTTCTTTTGATGGGGTTTTTTTCATCTCTTTTCTTATTTTCTATTTTTTAATATTTCCATTTTTATTCTTTATTTTTTCATACCCTCTTTTATAAACAAAAACTAACTTATCAAAAATAAAGCATGTTACAACATCGGCTCCAACTGGGGACTTCTTCCTCTTGCAGGTTGTAGAGAACTTGTAGACCCATGTGCCTTCTCCTCGGGCTAATGGGGTCTCTGTTGAAATAAATACACAGTGCATGTAAAATAAATTATCTGGTATTATACAATGATGAATGAATGGAAACTTCTAAATATTAAATGTAGTGCTTCAAGTATTTCCCACTAACAAGAAATGAGAAATATTGTCCCTCCAAATTCTATAGGATGAAAGTGTTATTACCCTTAACCTTAGCAATGCTAAAAGGTCCCAACCAAGGGTTCTCAAACTTGCCATGTTTTCCTTTGTCTTCTCTTCTAACATCCCATACTAGTACCAAATCACCTTCCCTAAAATCTCTTTCCCTAACTTTCCTATCAAAAAAGCTTTTCATTTTACTCTAATATTTCTTAAGCTTGTAATGAACTTCATCTCTATCCTCATTTAGTTCTATGATCTTATTTATTCTTCGAGAGAAATCATCAGGATCTTCATTTTACTCTTGTAAAAACTTCATGCTAGGAAAAGATAAATGTGTGGGAAATATAGCTTGTTTACCATAATGAAGTTGAACTAGAAGATGGCTGATCTTTTCCCTTAAGAGCCATGATTACATACTTACAATGAAAATATAACTGAAAATAGGGATACAAATACCTCAAGATGATGCGTTCTGGTAGTAGGCTCAACAGTGGCATAGAATAAAAATAGGAAAAAATGATCGTTTGAAACAGTGAATCAGGATATAAGAGGAGTTATGGAAAATAAATGGTGTAGTGGGGGTGAGGGCGTTCTTTATAACTAGGTTAATTTAACTGTTACAGGAAGCTCATTGATGAATGAAAGGATTAACATTAATGCAGAGGAAAGAATAGTAATGGGAGGAATAGATAGTAGAGGTGCGACAATGGATAGGGACACATGACATGCAATGGTTGGGAACGGAAGACGCGGGAAGGATATTACCATTGGAGAATTTAGGGGCGTGGTGGTAAGTGGTAATGAGCGAGGGGGGTGCGAAGTGTGGAGGAGGTGACACGTAGTGAGGGGCCCGTGGGAGTGAAATTTCTCTGTGAACCTCCCTACCATTATCACATAACATAATGAGGGGGTGTGAAATGGCTTCCCTGTCGTTGATCTAGAGGGGAAGGGGATCACCGTCTGATTATTTTCGACTTTTAGTTCTTTGCAACAAAACAATTTTGTCCTTTTCTGACATTGACTAAAAATATTTTCTCTATTTATTTACATAAAAATTAATCACCAATTAAAGGCAATTAAATTCTAATCAAACCTTAATCTAAGTTTTTGCCACATTTGGACTAGTAGCCATTATTTTTTCTAATTTATTTATAATCCTAATCTAATACATCTTTGGCCAAATTTTGAACATATTAGGCCATATTTATTTTATTCTAACCTATGTAATAATGTTCTACCAAGATTAAACAGTTTGGTGAACTTATTTTCTAATCTAAAACATAAATTTAAATGTTTTGGTCAAGATTAAGTTGTATGATTCAAATCAGACGAAAAGGTTTTTCCATTTAAACAAGTTTCACACAAAAACCTTAATTTATTACAATGCATTTTATTTCTATGAAGTGGCATTTAAACAAGCACACTTATACAAATTTTGATTTTCTTTTGATGGGGCTTTATTTAATCTCTTTTTTTTTATTTTCTATTTTTTCATATTTCCATTTTTATTCTTTATTTTTCCATACCCTCTTTTATAAACAAAAACTAACTTATCAAAAATAAAGCATGTTACAACATCAGCTCCATTTGGGGACTACTTCCTCTTGCAGGTTGTAGAGAACTTGCAAACCCATGTGCCTTTTCCTCGAGCTAATGGGGTCTTTGTTGAAACAAATACACACTGCATGTAAAATAAACTCTCTGATATTATAAAATATTGAAAGAATGGAAACTTCTCAATACTAAATGTAGTGCTTCAAGTATTTCCCATTACCAGGAAATGAGGAATATTGTCCCTCCAAATTTTGTAGGATGAAAGTGTTATTACCCTTAACCTTAACAATGCTAAAAGGTCCCAACCAGAGGTTTTCAAACTTTCCATGTTTTCCTTTGTCTTCTCTTCTAACATCTTATCTTAGTACCAAATCACCTTCCCTAAAATCTCTTTCCCTAGCTTTCCTATCAAACAAGCTTTTCATTTTGCTCTGATATTTCTTAAGCTGTAATGAAATTCATCTCTATCCTCATTTATTTCTATGATCTAATTTATTCTTTGAGAGAAATCATCAGGATATTCATTTGACTCTTATAAAAACTTCATGACAGGAAAAGCTAAATGTGTGGGAAATATAGCTTCTTTACCATAAACGAGTTGAAAAGGAGATTCACCTGTTGTTGGGTAGCGAAGGTCCCATGTAACAGTTTTGGGGCTTAGAGCCTATAAATTAGGATAAAAATATTGTAAAAAACTTCGAAATATGTGGAGCGTGAAATGTAATGGATTGAGTCAAAGGGCTGTCCGCTCAAGAAATAATATAGAACAATAGAAATTAATTTGGCTTGCCCATGGTTCGCGGACCATGGGAATGTATAAATACAACAAGGATTTATGGGTAGAAAGTAGTTTTTGGGGGATGTACTTTTGGATCTAAAATGTAATGGGTTTCTAAAGAGTGAAGTCTTGAAGCGTCTATATGTTCGAGTCAAGGGTGTTGATAGGTAGATAGAGGCTCTGTAGCTGTGTGCACAGAGGTCTAGTAGAGTCCACTGTTGTGTGCACAGACCCCTGCAGCTGAGTGTGCAGGGTGGATCTGGGTGTATTGGTGGAAGAATTGAATAAAGATAAGTTGATTATGAAATTCTGTGTTAAATCTGAACTATTGTGGATCTGGCTACTTTATGGTTGATATAACTGTTTGATCTATGCGTGTATGTTTATATATGAGTCTACGCAAATTTGTATCTTTTCTAGTGCGCGGACTGGTTATTTCTGTTAAATGTTTGCTTAAAGACCATAAAAAATAGATTTAATCTATAACATCGCATTAATAAGTAGTAAGGATTTTCCTGGGTCCGGATCTACACAAAAGCAGAGTGGCGTGAAGCCACAAAATGGTGTGTGAACCTTCTAGACCACATCAAGACATCCCAAGGGTGTGGAAACCTGGTTCCAACACCCTCCCCTGCTACCTCGGGTGAGACCTCAGTCCACGCTCTGCGGGCTATTGCCGAAAGGGTCGGTAGCTAGGGGATTTGGTTGGCTAAATAACTCTTCCAAACATGGGTCAGGCCCATATAAGCCAACAAATGGTTCCATTGCCAGGACCGAGATCTGCCTAAGGGATGTCTGGTGTCAGAACACTGGAATCCTACAAAGAAAGAGCTTGAAGATTGATTGGATCAGGAGCAGTACAAGTTTAAATAACACCAACTTGCAAGCCAAAGGTTAAGAATAACGAGTGCGATCTAGCTACTGGTATTCAAAGGAGCAGGAAGTGAAGATCCAGAACAATTTTGGTTCATGGTAGCAGCGGTATGGGAAGCACATGGAATTACGGATGATAACATCAAGAAGGCTACCTTAGTTAGCGTGTTGCAGGACCAAGCACTAACATGGTATATAAAGTACTCAAGCGATAACCCAAATGCAGGAACAGTAGCGATTCAAACCGAATTAAAAAAAAGAGTTTAGCCAGCTGAAATCAGAAACGCAATCAATCATAGGGTTCAAGGAAATCGCGATGATGCCTAGTGAAACTCCCTGGGATCTAGATCATAGGTTTAAAAGTAAAATTCGTGAGGTGAACGTGACGCTGTCAAATGCGCAACACTACGCGTGGTTTGTGGCATCACTGATGCCACATCTAAGGATGGCTCTGTCACAGTAAAAGAGCTCAACCCAGGCTAAAGCACTGGAGATAGCGATGAGGTTGCACAAAACTCCAATACAGAATCTGGGGTTGGGAGTTCAACAAATCCACGTGCAAATACAAAACCTGTGTCTAGAAATGCAAAAGTTAAAACAAGAATAGGCATGCCACCCAGCAGCCTGAGAGGAAGTATGGTGTATAAAGTGTAGAAGCCAGGGTCATGATAAAGATCACTGTCCAGTCTTTGCATACTATGTGGCAGCTGGGGGGACCAACACCGTTGCAACCAGATTCACAGGCAGGGCCAAGCGCGACGCTCACACTCTGGTGCACGATATGTCAGGAGGGAGGAAAGCATGCCATGGACAACTATCATCTATTACAGAACATGAGACAACCCCCCCCCCCCCCGCCCCCCCCAAGCAACCATTTTGTAACTTTTGCATACCGGTGAGCCATGAGGAATGAGACTCTCATAGTTATCAATTATTGATGGACCAGTCACCTACTTACAGAATGCAAACTGAAGTGAGAGGTCAGGATCCAGCCATGGCGATAGCACGCTGTGGGTTCTAGGGACATGGACGAGGACGAGAAGGAATGGGGCCGGGAAGGGGTCGCGGGTAGCTCATATGTTACCACTGCGAAGGACGAGGTCACTACGAGCGGGACTATACCAATCTGACTAGAATATTGTGCCCTTATTGTGAACAATTTGATCATGAACTGATAGACTTCCCCACACTGATAGTGCAGATTCATGAGAAAAAGGTAGCACAACCTATGATGACACAGAACGTCTAGATGATGAGGACCGAACCGTGCGAGGAACATCCCAACGTAAATATGGTGCTTAGAAGTGGCACGATCACAGGAAAGGATAAGGGAAAACCAACCAAGGAGGATGCAAGAGTCTGCAAGGAGATAGGTTTGGAAGCTAGGGAGAGCTCCGCAGAGGTCTCTACTCTAGGTAGTAGGGATCAATCTGAGCTAGAAAGGGATCCCTCGATGTTGACTACCTTTTTAGAGACATGCATGAAATTTCTTCACGATAATAGAACAATTAAAGGCTTCCGAGAATTGATAAATAGGTGTGCAGGGTCAAGTGAACCTCACGTGATCCGAAAATTTGGAAAACATGCATTGTGGATTGGGCGGGAAATGTGGTTAACAACACAGATTGGTGATTATGAGATGGATCAATCATTCTGGAGCTAGGCTCAAATGTAAATGTGCTACCTAGACAAACGTGGGAGTGCATGGGCAAGCCCACGCTGCAATGGTCTCCTATTCAATTGAGGATGGCGAATCAATAGAAGATCTTGCTCTTGGGAAGACTGCAAGGGATTACGGTAGATATAGAAGGCGCGAGCACTCGAACGGACTTCGAGGTAATCGAAGTTGTGCATGAAAGTAGCCCTTAGCCTGCATTATTAGGAATAGATTAGGCCACTGACATGAATGGAGTTATTAATTTAAAGAAGTGGAAAATGATCTTTGAGAAGAAGTTGCTCCACATATTCATTCCGTTAGACCTGGCTGAAGGACTGCATTACACTGACCCTGTGCGCGACGAAGGAAGTGATGATTAATTAGATTGTATTTAAAAAATCATTGCACGACATCAAGTGGGGGACAATACGACGACAGAAGGGGGAATATCATGGGAGCATGTAGACTCTTGCACTGAAGATTTAGACGAAGAAGATGAGCGATGGCGTAATCGACTGAATGGGGTAACCATGTTAAACTGCAATATGGTGACTAAATCACTGTGTTACGTTAAAGCTTAGGATCATGAACTACCGATGCATGATGAGCTAACAGTAGTAGATGAATTCTTGATCAAATTTTAAAGCACGGTACCAGAGCATCGATGGTTCGATGCGTTGAAATGGGCATTGCGCGCGATGCCTGCCTATTGGTGGGGCACACATGAAAGAACCTTCAAAAATTGGCGCGACTGTAGGCACATGATGCAGATACGATTTGGGAGGTCCGAACTATGCGTTATGGAGAAATACAATGGACGTGATGATCCATGCATGCACTTGACTAGATGGGTCCAAGCTTATGGAGAAGAGCCTCACCAAGAGTGGGTACACTTATTTTATCATACCCTAGATGTCATCCCAAGGAATTGGTATATTAAAACAGAGCTCTAACATGGCACACGCGAATGGGATATCTTGTGCGAAGGGTTTCTGTCAACTTTCCTCTTTGAGGATCAATGGATGGATACCGTGGACGATGTGTTGTAGGTGGTAAAGGCCACTATCTTCAAAATACCATCAGAACCAGAAGAAATTGTGTAACCAAACTGGTCGCAACAGTTGAGCCAGGCCCTGGAATGTTATAATGTGTAGGTAGAAGATGATGAGGACGACCCTAGAAACATCAATATTCCAGAAACAGAGGGGAGTCGCAAAGTGCGCAGACTAGCAATTGAAGATCCTGATATCACTGTGCCAATGAAAACAAAACAAGTAAACATCGGAATAGAGTAAGAGCCTAAGTATGCAACACTTGGAGACTATTGGGACGATGCCACGATGGAAAAGGTGGTCGAGTTGCTTCGAGAATGTCAAGACTTATTCCCCACAAAAATCACAGAGTTAAAAGGGATCCTTAGTGACCTGGGAATGATGAAGATAACCCTGAAGCCATATGCAAAGCCAGTTCAGCAGCGGCCTTACCAGTTGAATCCAAAATACAAAGTGAAGGTCCGTGAAGAGTTGGATAAGATGCTCACAGTAGGAATAATTGAACTGGTAGAAGAGTCCGACTGGGTAAGTCCTATGGTTGTGCTGGAGAAGAAACAAATGGGTGAAATTCACATCTACGTTGATCTTAGAAATCTTAATGATGCATGTTTCAATGATCCATTTCCGATGCCATTTACAGATGAGGTACTAGAGAATGTGGGAGGAGAGGAAGCCTACTCCTTCACAAACGGTTTCTCGGGTTACCACCAGATCAAGATCGTGCTAGAGGACAGAAGTAAGACAACATTCGCCACTGAATGGGGATGTTTTTAGTATATAGTGATGCCCTTTGGACTAAGAACGTGCTAGCGATATTCTCTCGTGTTGTGGTAGCTGCATTCAAGGAATTTATACACAAGTTCTTAGAGGTATATCTTGATGATTGGATTGTATTTGGTCTAGTTAAGAAACATACCGCGAGCTTATTATTAATGTTGGATACCTACTGACGACACTAGATTGCGCTAAATCTGAAGAAGTGTACTTTACTCATCCCCTTCGGGAACCTACCCCGCCATGTGGTTTGTAAACAATGTCTAATGGTGGATCTGGTGAAGGTCACTGTAATACTCAATCTGCAAGCCCCACAAAGTGTCAAACAACTGTGCACCACACTGGGACACACTGGCTACTATCCAAAGTTCATAAAACGTTACGAGCAGATCACGACACCAATGGAACAGTTGTTGAAGAAGGATGCTACTTATTACTGGAATGAGGAATGCAACAGAAGTCTGGAAACGCTTAAGGAAAAGATGGCATCAACCCCTATATTGGTCTTTCTGAAATGGGACATTAAATTTCATGTGCATGTTGACGTGTCATGTATTGCATTTGGCATGGTACTATTATAGACATTTTTGGGCACTGCAACCCCAATCATACATGTCCATAAACCAAGGGCTTCTAAGTCCCTAAAAGTGTTGCTTCATGCCCTAAAGGAACAAGGTCAGCTGATTACATCATCTCCCAGAAGTTTTCCACAGAAAACTGCTCAGAACTGGTCAAAATTGAACCATACAGACTGCCCAATGCAGAGGGTGTGATGCATCTCACCTTCTCAGTGTAAAAAGTGTGATGCATACTGGAAAACCCTTCTATAGGGTGCGATGGGTGAGAGTAGACAAATGGTAGAGATAGTTTGCAAGGTGGATGATCATGGAATCTTCCAGAAACTTCTCCTGTGACACTTGCCTCTTTGAATTTGCCCAGGGATGAGTAAAGGGATCGTCAATATCCAAGTGGAATCAAGAAATATCAGAGATAGGACACTAATCAAAATCCTAGAAGCTGACTCACCCCCTACAATCATCTATATATGGATCCCTCATCACAGAGATCCGGAGCTGGAATCTTGTATCTTGTAAGGAAGTGTTGTTGGTCTCTTGGTGCAATATCATAGTGTTGGGTGATCTAAGCTTTTCATGAGGTGAAGAAGGGCTTTCATGCTGGGAGGATGACGCTGGGTCAGAACAATTGGTTGTAATCCTCTTTGCTATTCTTGATATTAATAAAGCTATTCAAGTTTTCTTCCACATTCTTGTATGTTTGATGATGTATGCATTTGTGTGGTCAATATATATTTGGTCCTATATTGTTTATGATTGTAGATCTCTGTTCTTCGATAGTATTATGCTACTTTGATTCCACAAGTGATTTTTGAAGCTGGGTAGATGAAGGAGGAGCAGAAAGGATCTGTCAGAAGGGATAGGAACCAAGCACAAGACTGCGGTTGGTGTCCTTTGTTCCCCTCTTATCTACTTCTCATAAAAGAAAGCGAAAGTAGTTTTAGTTTGTTTGTTTCTAAGATAGCTACCAGTGTTAGTGGGACAAGTAGCTTCGAGTGGAGACTAGATTTCCCGATAACAAAATGGCGACTCCGCTGGGGATTGAATAGATTGTTTGCTTGTCTATATTTTTTTGTTTTATAAACTTACAGACAGAGCCTAAATTCAAGCCATCTAACCTTCGAACTGCATTTGCTATACAAGTGCAAAGTAGATCAACGCTGCTTCAGTCTATCTCTGGGTTTTGTTGATAAACTGAACAATTGATTTGCAAACATCCTAATTACCCTGGTGGTGGCTCAAGTAGCCTCATTAGATCAACCCTTGTGATTTATATTTACTGAACATCACTTGCTCGGCCTAAATCCCTGAACTAAGATGCAAACTGTGACCAAGAACCAAGTTGAAGTCTTGTCCCTAGACCATTGCACCTTCTCTTCTTGGGAATCTAGATGCATCGTACCTCCCATGTGTAGTAGGTGTGCTGCATCGCACTTTCCCTGTGTTACAGGTGCGCTGATCAGACAATACCTCTTCTGGTTCCAGATTTTGGTTTTTTGTTCACTCTCTCCATCTTTATTCAAGAGTTTTGTTCTCTGTGATCAGTATACCACTGTGGAAACCCCCTTCCTTTCCATCATTCTGCCTCCATTGTGCAAAGAACTGTAAATGTTTTTGTGTATTGTGCGCCATTTTCAGTTCTCTTTTACAAAGAAGTAGCGTAACCGAACTATCGTTTCTTTATCTGGAAGTTTCACAAGTGTTTTTTTCAGTCATAAAAGAGAATCCTATTGTTCTTGATGGTTGATTATACTGTTACTCTTGTAATTGATTTGAATTAGTAGTTTTTCAACTGTTGAAAGCATTTTTCAATTCAAAATCGCAAAGTGTCGTCATTATCTTCCTTTCGTATTTTGAAGAAAAATTGTTAGTACTAACGCTTTGAAAAGATAATTCAGATTTGTACTTAGCATTCTTCTTGTCATTCACACATTAAGAAGGCTGAAACAAATACATGCATGTGCATTTGCATTTATACTGCTTGTTGGTTTGATTTAGGACAGTGCATCTACTGTGTGCTCTGTGCTCTATGTTGAAAGAATATCATTTCTCTTTCCTTAGTAGCTAGGATTTTCATTGCAGAAAGAAGATTAAACGATTGTTTATCATCTTAGATTGCATTTTAGGAGTTATATATCTACATCACGCGGTGAACCTGAAAGGAAAATTTCTTAAGCAAGATCAACTATAAAATAAATTCAATGAACATAAAAACGCTTTGGAACCTAATGCACAACATTTAGAAGTCTAGGCTAGAGACGTATCCGGCGTCGTAAGACTGGTAACATCGCTTCCATTGCTGGTTGGTGATTCCTCCTCTTTAAGATGACAAGTAACAGTACTGACTTGTGCTCCCATGTACTATCGAGTATATATGGGAGACCAAAATAGGCTATATCCTTTATCCTTAGGAAGCCGTGTCTCCTGCCCTATCGATTGCAATGCACTGAACACAACATTCGGGAAGATTGACTGTCATACCGTAAAAAGTATTCTGCAGTTTTGCGATTGGGTTGGTAATCCCTTTGTCTAGATTTCCAGAGTAGTCTCTTTCATTCCTTTCAGACTCCTTAAAATAAAAGGTCCATCTGAGCACTTGGCAGTTCAGGCTCATTAAAAATCAAAGGCGACTAGAGTCATCTTTTGTTTTTTCTCGACTCTTAAAAATTGAAAAAACAAGTTGTGTCAAAGCATCTAAAATTCATTTAATTCGGAATCATTTTCCCCTATTATTTTGAGTTGATCAAGTAATCAACCAAAACCCCGTTGTTCGCGGAGGCTTACGAGTCAACTGTCGTTGACTCTGGAAACGAAACTATTCTGAACGAAGTGAACTCATTTGACCGGATCGAAGTCCCCTAGTTTGATTGGAGCAAGTACTCTGACATCCTTAGAGACTCCGGTCACTCCGAACATTTCTAGTATACCTGCCTCTATATAAGAAATTTCGCAGCCACAAAAGGACATTACAACTGATCCTAGTGTGACGGTAAACACTTCTATTCTCGAACCAGCTCCATCTACAGCTCATTCAGAAGGTGTTACCCCCCAAACATCAATTGCTACAGAACCTATCCCTTCTTCGGAACTAGAAATATTTTACAGACCTAACGGTCTACCTATTCCACCTAGATTGATTGCCATAGAAGAGATTGTGGAGGATCCTCCATCTAACGCTCCATTGCAATTTGGAGTCGGGATCACCCTATATCCTTCTTCATCAGAAGTTAGTCTCCCGCCATCGGAAGTTCCTGAAGAATCACTGAGGAATCTTTTGGATAGGCTAAACATGTCTAAACAACCATTCACATCTAGGACTGTGTCATCCAACACAACAGCGACAGAACTTCATGCTACTACTCTGACAATGTTCGCCGACGTACCATCTGTCCCAACTAGCTCTCAATCGCTGGATGGAGTCCATCTAGAGGTTGTTTCGACAATATGGACTATTCTCGTTTGTTCGTCCGGAATAATATCTGGAATCTCTTATGTTGAGTCTCGACAAATTGATCCTTCACAGTGTCAATTTGGGAAATCCGGTCCCCAAAGGCAAGTCATTCCTTTGAGCACTGGGTTAACACCGTATGGAGGGCAGTATACCCTTTCATTGTCTCCTCCGGGAGAACAACCATACGAGAGTTCACAACAGAATTTAGATTATGTTGGAATTACATCTAGCGGTTAGGTACTGATACTGCCTCAACAACCAAGAGTTTTATACTTGATGCAACAAAGTTTTTCTGTGTCAAATATCCCCACTACGCCGGCTATTGTGACAGTGTTGCAAGTACAAGCGTTTCCTATTGTATGCCAACCTCAGGTTTCTCAGGTCGTAATACAACAACCTCTTGTCCCTGCAACGCAACCACAACCATCGACTAGTGGAATGACCCAGGCTCAAACGGAGACCATTACCCCTCATCTTGGTCAAACAGTCGGTACCAGGAAACAGCTCATGGCTTCACAACCATGGCTGGTACAACACCAACAACCACAATTCCAAAAAGCTTACAAAGGATCTGAGCAACGAGTCTTTGCAAGTAATGGGTAGTCGTACATTCAAAATGGTCAACATCAATCATATCATAATGATCATGCCCATCAACCTTACCAAATTTACCAGCATAAAATGCATTATGCTGGTATGCAAAGGCCAACTACTCAGGCAATTCCATCTTATCCTAGGTATGCTTCACCGAGCCTAAATCAACAGTTGCCTTTCGTGGCGACTCTAGAGTTACCAGATCTGAATCAACTAACAAACGATCCAATTGCTTATGCCCCTAGCGATTCCTCGTAAACTTCTGTCAGATATTCCTAAATTTAATGGAAATCTGGGTGAAGACCCGTCGAATCATGTGATGACCTTTCATCTATGGTGTTTGTCAAACACTCTCAACGATGATTCGATCAGGCTTCACCTTTTTCGGTGAACGTTAACTGGTCCAGCAGCAAAATGGTATATCAAATTGCTTAGAGCTTCATTTGATAACTTTATTACCCTAGCCACAACCGTTTTAACCCATTTTCAGTTACCCCTAAGGTACGAAACAGGAACAGAGCTTCTTACCAATTTAAAACAAACGACAACCACTCACATATCTGATCATATTCATGAGTGGCAACGTCATCATAGAATGGTAAAAACATATGTTCCTAATTAGTTGTTGTCTGAATGGTTTATTAAGTCATTGTTACCTTCTATTACAAAATATGTGGCAAAGGGAGGAGTCGTCATTGAAGAGCAAGTTATTGCTCGTGCACAATATCTAGACTTGATCTATACTTAGTTTGGCATGCTCTACGATAAAATCCTTGATGCTCCTAGACTGGAATTTTCCGTTCCTCCCCCTCCTAAATCAAACAAAGACTCTCATGCCAGCGATGGCGTGATAGGTACGACTAGCATGAAAACCGCAAAGGCTACGTCAAAGAAGGCCCGTACGGTTTCAAGTCAAAATGCAAATGAAGAACTTCTCGCCTCGGAAGTAAATGATGTGTCGACTAACAAAGGAAAAGAACCCAAGCAACCAGGGGGCAAGAAGAAAAAGAAAGGGAAGAAGAAGAAGTAGGAGGAGTCATCTCCTGAAAAACCTTCTGCAAACCCTTCTGGAGATAGGAAACCAAGTCATCCATGGTTTATATGTGATGAGGATTATTGGACGAGAGAGTGTCCATATAAAGTTGAGCTTAGAAAATTCTTCAAGAGTTCAAAAACCTTGACAGTATTGACTGATCCGTTTCCGAACCCAGGAACAAATCTGGTTGCTAGCGACAATGCTTCCTTGTCCCAAGTGCTAATGTTGTCAGTTTCGAAGCAGCTAAATGATGCTTTGATATCAACAAGGAATAAAGATTATGGGAATCCACAGATGTCGAACAACAAGGATAATGATCAACCTAGTAGTTTGACAACAACTTCAAGCAAAGTTGTGCCACCATCACTCCTAAACTAACAATAAAACTGCCAAAGGGAGTAGTACACAAATCGACGTTTAATCCTCGTGCCAGAGTAGCACAGCATTATAATATAGTGGAGGATCTGGTCCAATCGCCATCTGCTATGTCGACACTTGAGGTACTGCAAAATTGCCCCTCCCAAAAGCAGGCTTTATTGTCAGCGATAGGTGGGATTGACCCAACGAATTCCAATCTTGTGTCCTTTAATCACAAAGGATATGACCCTCAGTTACCAGCTCAACTAGCTTTCCTTATTCAAGTGAAAGCCCTCAACAAAACTATTCATCGAACAATTATTGATGAGGGGGAATCTACATGTATTATGTTGATGAGTTGCTAGAAAATTTTAGGATCTCCACCCTTGTCACGATTTTCAACGACGTTAAAAGCATTTGATGGACGAACATACACCCCGTAGGGGATTTTAAGTAACTTGCAAGTCGAACTGGGGGGAAAAAAATAGAAATTGATGTTGAAGTTATCGATGGAAACCTCGATTACAACATCCTACTGGGAAGGCCCTGGATATATGCCATGGCTGCAGTTGTGTCGACCTACTTCAAGAAGATTACATTTCCCTTCCAAGGGGGAATTACAATCATCGACCAACAAACCTTCCTCCCTAATAGTTCACAAGTTACAGGAAGCATTCCAGTGATCCATGGAAGCTCTCAATCACTTCAAAATGTTAGACTAGGCCTCCTAAAAGAACCTGCCTTAATGGGTACTTTCACCCTACCACCTCCGAGTAATCTGGTAGAAGTGGCAACGGTGGAAACCTGCAATATGATACCTTCTATATCTAATAGATTCAAAACATTCCTGAACATTTTTGACAGCATGGATCATCGCCATTATAGAAATATTGTAGCAATCAATTTTCTTGGTGTGGGGGGAAAACCCAAATGAACACTCATCGAGTGTTTGGATAGATAGGTCTAAGGAATATGGCACCTCTTCAGATCCTTGGTCACATGTAGATTCTACAAACGAAGGAATCAATCCGCCAATGATGATAAGAGAGGCACCATGGGAATATTACCACCATCATTCCCATCTTCGAGATTACCACGGAGATTATTCCATCAACCTTAACCATCCTTCAGTTTTTGATGTTCTATCAAATACTGTAAATACGGTGGATTATGAGGATAGTTCTTCTACTGTGTCAACCTCATTAAAAAATGAAATGACTCCCTTTCCAAATCGAGTCTTTGATTACGATGTCATAAAATCCAAGTCGAGTCTTTCAAAGATCGCGAAGGTAAACCTTCATTCCAACCATCGCGTTGAATCCAATGAAGCTTGGGGGGCATGCACCTCGTTTTGTGTTATTATGCTGGGGGCATGCAAAATTATCATGAGCAGTGTTACCGTAGGGTTCAAGCTCGTTAAAAAATAAACCCGCCACGAGAAGTTTTTATGCGAAGTTCAACCTCGTTAAAAATTAAACCTAAGCGATGAGAAAATGTTTCCCAGAGTTTAAGCTCACTAAAAAATGAACCAACCTCCAGTAAATAACCATTGTGAACACATTATAAGAAGCTTTTGAGCCTTGGTCATGTTCTCATCATCACCTCCACTCTGTTTTAGCTGATCATATGCCTCCATTTGATTGTTTACCCTTTTGAGGAACATCTACAACGAGTGATTCTGTTAGCCATCCTTGTGACACTGCCATTATTGGAAAATTCCAAACCGTACCTGGAATCAGCTGCTACTCAAAATTATCACCCGTTCCTAAAAAATGAGTCTCCTTTAAGCTCTTTTCATATGACTCATAAAATATGAAAAGATTGCCGAGAGATTGGCCTCTCCAGCTCATTAAAGCTACCGGAAGTGCTATCCCTCCTCTAGATTTTAATCTTTTTGGACCTGAGGGATTATTACATAAAAATATCGAGCGCTTGTCATGTTTGGCTCGTTAAAACTATCGAAAATTCATCCCTTTCGTATTGTTTTAAACTTTTTTGGACTTAAGGGATTATATGACGAAAAAGGATTATTGGAGTTTCCTTTCTGTTCCTTTTCAGACTCTCTAAAATTGAAAAAGGACCGAGTTATCATTGTCGTTAAACTCGTTAAAATCAATAGCGGCAAACTTGTCCAAATGGACGAGAACGAGTTTCACTGTCGCTAGGCTCGTTAAAACATAGCGACGGGTTCGCCCGAACGGTGAATTATAAAACAAGCATATGTTATCCTCCTCAAGCTTGATAAAAATAAAGAGGTACTGGTCAGCAATGACTGGGGAAAATTGGGAAGAAAACTTGAAGAAACTTTATTGGTAGCAAGTCACTCTTGAACATGACACTTTCACTCCACGTTCGAGTCGGGTTGGGTTATTCTGTTCACTAGTCATATCACCATTGCTCCATCGTACCATCCATCTTTGGGGTTAACGCTACCAATTCATTTCAGTGTGCCGGTATGTTCAAGAGAAGTCGCTCAGAGAATTCACCTATGTCTCATCTGCTGCAATACATTCACGCTCCATTCTTTCATGACCGCCACACTGAACCCTATATCATCAGATCATTTTCACCTCCAAAATCATTTGCCCCATTCCGTGTCGTAGATGTGGGATTCATTAAGGCCCTCCTATGATGGGTCACTTCTTGTTGACATCAGCTCATTATCCAAGAAGTCGACCTAGGAACAACCCTTTCAGTACTTTGAAGCTTACATGCCTCAATGGCAAGTTTCTCAATTTCGGGGATAGGTTTACATCAATGGCCTTCGACCAAGAGATTTTGCGTGGTGTTTGACGCCAAGTCCCATTTTCACACCACACGAATTGTAATGTAGTGCCTTGAGGGTCATCATCATTATCGATGATTCCTCTCGCGCCTGTTAACAGCTTACATCATTGGCTGGTAATCAGGCGATGTCTTTCCATGTTCGACTCCAGAACATCTTTCACATGGATCGACTTGTACTCCGA
>APFE030854716.1:41031-54891 GCA_000404065.3 Pinus taeda | reverse complement strand
GACACTACTTCAGAAGCCTGGGATGTGAGAGTGGCCATCAAAGCAATGAAAGATGAGGAGCTGGACTAGTTGCTCAGAGGATGAGCAACCCTTTTAGCAGGGGGGTGATGATGAGCCCCAAAATTTGTAACTTGTTGGTCTCATTCGGCCTAATTATCCTTGTTCAGTCCTTGTTCAAATCCATCATTTTCTGTAGTTTATGCATTATTTTTAGTATGTTTATGTCATTGGTAAGAATAAGGAAAGTCACTTTTCCTAGGTGGTTAACACGTGCTTATTTCAGGATTTTTGACACATATTGGAGCAAAGTCAAAGCAATCATGAGCTATAAGGCAGCCAAGCCTGAGGTGAGGATTCGAAGGGGGGTTGCCTATGGCATTAATTAACCCTTCCTCGGGATCTTCACCCCCAACTTCGAGCTCCAAAGACCACCAAACCGAATCTAGAAGGTAGCCAAGCAGCATTTAGAAGGGACTGTTTAACTCACAGTTTGACAGCCGAGTTCCACAAATTGAGGGGGCCAGCTAGGTCCCTCGTGATGTATAAATGTTGAGGCCTCAGCCTTCGTAAAGAGACTTTTGAAACTATTGTGTACTTTGCACCTCAGTGCTGCCAGTTCTATTTTGTTCTTTTGTAGCCATTTTTGGCATGACTTTTATGATTATTTTTGGATAATGAGGAGCAGTTTGGTTTCCTATCAAATCTGAGTTTTTCATAGGAGCCATAGCTCTCAGGGTTGGGCCCAACCTGAGAGCCTAGGGCCTCCTTCCTGTATTGTTACTTTTCCTTTACGTATCATTGTTTTTCTTTATGCATTTGAACATATTTCTGTTATGTAGATTTCGTTATGTTGCTGGAATAGATCGTTGTTTATGAATGACATTGTTTTAGGTGCTTTGGTAGGATAATAACAGCAAAACCTCCAAGAAAAGGGACAACCACACTCTCGGTTTCACCGCACCCTTATTGGATTTGGGGCTGGAATTGAGGAAATAGTGCTGCCTCACAAAAACACTAGTTTGCTTGATTATGAAATCTTTAGTGTGCTTGTTTTTATTAGCAGAGATTAGTCATGGGTTTGGACATCTGAAATGTTTCTTTGCATAGATGGTGTACAAGGTTTCTTCCCAAATAAAGTGTTGTTCATTTATGTTGTTGATGGTTATACTAGACTAGTTTAGGATTTGATCATTTGCGGGCCTTTGTTGATTTGATCAAGGTACACCATGCAGGGCATCTTCTCCATTCTTTCATCCACCGAAAGTATCATCTGAGCCACCTGTTCTGTCTCTTAGCTAAGTTTCTCGTTCCCCATCCATCCTTTTTGTCCACAAAACCTTACCTCCTTACTCATCATTGCCTTAGCCCTCTTCAAGCCAAGTCAGCCTTCTACACCTCTTCACCGCTCCATCCACCATTCCTTAGGCCATTTTTAGACCCCTATCCTACCTCCAGATCCATCCATGCACCTTCCCTCACTCATCCATCCCCTAAAAACCGATTTCCAAACACACTGTAGAAATTCTGAAACATCCTATAGAAATTCTGAAACATCCTGTAGAACCCCTGCAGACTTCCTGTAGAAGCTCACAAGTGAGGTTTCTTGATAACCAAACTTTGTGAAACTCTCTGGAAGAGTGTTAGGGACTCCTTATACCCCCTCTGAACCTTTCCAACCTTTTCCAAGCATTCCTCTTCCTTGATCCACACCTGCACAGTAAAGCACAGTTCAAGCATATGCATGTGAGAATTGACAACTTAATAAAAAATACAAAAAGATGCTTTCTTAGGAAAAAGGTAGCTTAAACACATGTCTTTTACCTTAATAGAAGTAATGGCATCTCTTTCAGTAGTTTTCACTCTCATTTTTGCATTAGTAGGACTAGCTGGTAGAATTAGGGTTTGCTAGGGTTTGCGCTTTCCTTCAGTTTTTCAGTCACTTTTCGCAAGTATATTAGCTTCCTTTGAGTTAGATTTCATCCATCAATTAAAAGATTCTTCTAAGAGCCCATAGAAGTTGGCTAAAGCCCCTAGCAGACTTGTGCCAACTAATCAAGTGATAGTTGCGGCAAGAGCTAGTACTTGTGCATACAGCACCGTCGCTTCCAAGTTTGTTACGAACAACCGGGTTGATAAAAGTAAAGAAGGGAGTCCCAGCAGTTGCAGCATTATTGCTGCAATACTGGAGCCCACCACTTCTAAGTCCCTAAAAGTGTTGCTTCATGCCCTAAAGGAACAAGGTTAGCTAATTACATCATCTCCGAGAAGTTCTCCACAGAAAACTGCTCAGAACTGGTCAAAACTAAACCATGCAAGCTGCCCAGTGCAAAGGGTGTGATGCATCTCACCTGCTCAATGTAAAAAGTGTGATGCATACTGGAAAACCCTTCTATAGGGTGTGATGGGCGAGAGTAAACAAATGGAAGAGATAGTTTGCAAGGTGGATGATCATGGAATCTTCCAGAAACTTCTCCTGTGACACTTGCCTCTCTGAATTCGCCTAGGGATGAGTAAGAGATCATCAATCTCCAAGTGGAATCAAGGACTATCAGAGAGAGGACACTAATCAAAATCCTAGAAGCTGACTGACCCCCTATAATCATCTATATATGGATCCCTCATCACAGAGATCCGGAGGCTGGAATATTGTATCTTGTAAGGGAGTGCTATTGGTTTCTTGGTGCAATATCATAGTGTTGGGTGATCTAAGCTTTTCATGAGGTGAATAAGGGCTTTCATGCTGGGAGGATGACGCTGGGTCAAAAAAATTGGTTGTAATCCTCTTTGCTATTCTTGATATTAATAAAGCTATTCAAGTTTTCCTCCACATTCTTGTATATTTGATGATATATGCATTTGTGTGGTCAATATATATCTAGTCCTATATTGTTTATGATTGTAGATCTCTGTTCTTTGATAGTATTATGCTGCTTTGATTCCACAGGTGCTTTTTGAAGCTGGGTAGACGAAGGAGGAGTGGCAAGGATCTGTCAGAAGGGAGAGGAACCAAGCAAGGAACCAAGTGCAAGACTGAGGTTGGTGTCCTTTGTTCCCCTCTTATCTACTTCTTATAAAGGAAAGCGAAAGTAGTTTTAGTTTGTTTTTTTCTAAGATAGCTACCAATCTTAGTGGGACTAGTAGCTCCAAGTGGACACTAGGTTTCCCGATAACAGGTACTCACTCAAGAAGGAGCGGAGGGAATTTATCATCCAATTGTGTTCACAATTCGATGATTGTCAAAAATTGAGAAGAACTACCCCACTACTGAGCGAGAAGGATTGGCGATGGTATACACACTCCAGAAATACCACCACTATCTACTTGGAGGACACTTTAAGATGTATATTGACCACTCAGCGCTAAAATACCTAGTGAATAAACATGTGTTGGGGGGGCGCATTTGTAGGTGGTTTTTATTATTTCAAGAATATGACTTCGAAGTCGTTGTAAAGCCAAGACATTTGAACGTAGGCCAAGACCACCTATCTCGAATTGAAAACGGCGAAGAGCCCACAAACTTGGAGGAAGGACTACCGGATGCATAGTTGTATGTAGTACACATCACGGATGGCCATTTTTAGGCCATAATCCACTTCTTAACCACAGGAACCACACCGCAAGGATATTCTGTTTAGCAGAAGAAATAATTGGTGATATACACAACAAACTTTACTATTATTATAGGACACCTCTACAAGATGGGAAACAACAAAATATTACACAGATATGTACTTGAATTCGAGCGAGGCCAGATCCTAGCAGAAGCACATGGAGGGGTTGTTGGAGGACATTATGCAGGTCACACCATAGCACAGAATATTCTTCATGCAGGACTATGGTGGCCAAATCTACATCAAGACTCAAAAGCATACTATCAAGCTTGCGGCGTTTATCAATGGACTAGGAAACCATTGCGAAGGGATGAAATGCCACTTAATCCACTCTGCAACCATTCAAGAAGTGGGAAATCAACTTCGTGGGACCTATTCCACCTCAAGGGAAGAATGGGTGCGTGCTATATCATCACCACGATAGAATATTTGACCCAGTGGGTAGAAGCACAGTCGGTTAAGGACTGCACAACTACTACAGCAGTGAAATTTTTGTTCGAGAATGTGTTGACATGGTTTGGATGTCCCAAATTCTAATGAGCGACTAGGGAATGCACTTTCTAAATGAAATGATCAGCGCACTCATTGATGAATTCTAGATATATCATCAATAGAGCACACCATACCATCCGCAAGCGAATGGGACCATCGAAGCATTCAACAAAATTTTGGAGACTACGTTGACTAAGGTCTGTAATGCATAGTGAAACGATTGGGACTTGCGCATCCCTGCTGTGCTATTGGCTTACGGAACCATGTGCAAGAAGTTGATGGGCCAAACACCTTTATGATTAGTCTATGGTAAGGAAGTTGTTATGCCCATGGAATATATTGTACCCAGTTTGCAAATCATGGCAATAATAGGCATGGCTGACTGCGGGGCTTTGGAGGAATGGCTCGCGCAACTGGAGGAAAGATTTTTGGTCAGATTCCATTAGCAAGTACAAAACGAGCGAGAGAAAGCGTGGCATGATTTCCATATCAAGGTGTGCACTTTCAAGGAGAATGATCTAGTATTACTATATGACAACAAGTTTGAGAAATTCCTTGGCAAGCTCTGAATGCATTGGTTGGGTCCCTATGTAGTCAAGGAAGTTACACATGGAGGCACGGTCTAGCTTTTTAAGCTCAATGGAGACCCTTTCCCAGGAAGAGTAAATGGCAGTCTCCTGAAGCTCTACACAGGTGGGTCGAATGCCTGACTAACCGACCGAAGGATAGTCTCACCACTCTAGCTAGTTGAAAGAGAGTGCAGGATGATAAAGCAGTCTGGGGGGAAGCTGTGCAACCACTGGGGTGCGCGTGGATATGGCCTATCACAAGGGTCATAGTTGCGTGGAAAGGGATGCGTTGCTGCATTGACAAGCAGAAAGGTGATCGTTGCTGTAACTATTCATGACAAGATGTCTGATTCATGGCAAAAGGGAGTGGGCAGTAGGCAATTAAGAGACAAGGTATGAGCCGGATCTGGAACAATCGGCCGCAGGCTTAACCTAAGGGCACCAGAAAAGGTGGGAGCCAGTGAATTTGAATTGAAAAACACTTATAAATCATAGGGGGGCCTCCACCGAACAAGCTACGCTTCTGAGAACCATAAGCTATTGTGCATTCCCTCCACTATGGAATTCTTCATTATTTACGCTCAAGGAGTAAGGCCGACGGTTGTGATATGGCCTAAGATGCAAGGATTTTTGAAGAATACGGTGTGGAGAGTTGTGGACACCATGTAGAGTTCAACATCAACGAGTAGGGATGTGCTGGAAATTTGTAGACACAAAGCAGAACTGGTCCAAATGTTGTGGCTTCACCCATGGGCTGGTCAGCAAACCATAAAAGATAACAGAAACGCTGTAAATACAGAGACAAATGGGGGAATTATAGTTAACAAGTTTTCTTTATTGTATCTTGAAGATTGGGATCTCATGGATAGCAGCAATGGTCTTGCAAAATTGCAACACAAGCTACAACAAACATTGCAAAGAGAAGATACGAACTTAGAAATTGGTTGCATTGGTATGAGGTAGTCTCGTATGCGGCACCCCAGCTAGAGCTAAAATCCTATGAGGGAGTGTTCTGTGTTATCTGATCATATCAAAATGAGCATTATGGTTGTGAGAATTGGTAGAAACCACGACGCAAGAGCTAGAAAAATCATTGTAGGAGACAAAGAAGGAGTAGTAGAATGAAGGACATCACTGACGGGGAGGTGAACTGCAAAGCCTAGGTAGCACATTTCTCCACACCGATGAGTGACTCGGGATGAGTCATGATGATTGTGTTTGGGGCCTGTTGGGTAGAGGAGGTCCCGCGTAATAGTTTTGGGGCTTAGAGCCTATAAATTAGGATAAAAATATTGTAAAAATTCTAAAATATGTGGAGCGCGAAATGTAGTGGATTGAGTCAAAGGGTTGTCCGCCCAAGAAATAATATAGAACAATAGGAAGTAGGTCAGCTTTCCCATGGTCTTCAGACCATGGGAATGTATACATAGAGCGAGGCTCTATGGGTAGAAAGTAGTTTTTGGGGGATGTACTTTTGGACCTAAAATGTAATGGCCTTTTGAGGAGCGAAGTCTTGAAGCATCTGTAAGTCCAAGTCAAGGGTGTTGGTAGGTAGATAGAGGCTCTGTAGTTGTGTGTGCAGACCCCTATAGCTGAGTGCACAGGGCGGATCTGGATGTATTGGTGGAAAAATTGAATAAAGATAAGTTGATTATGAAATTTTGTGTTAAATCTGAACTATTGTGGATCTAGCTACTTTATGGTTGATATAACTATTTGATCTATGTGCATTTATATATGATTTTATGCAAATTTGTATCTTTTCTGGTGCTCGGGCTAGTTATTTATGTTACATGTATGCTTAAAGACCATAAAATGTAGATCTAATATATACCAACACATTAATAAGTAGTAAGGATTTTCCTGGGTCCAGATTTATGTGGAAGCGGAGTGGTGTGAAGCCACCAAATGGTGTGCGAACCTTCCAGACCACATCAAGACATCCCAAGGGTGTGAAAACCTGGTTCCAGCACCCTCCCCTACTACCACAGGTGAGACCTCGGTCTGCACTCCGCAAGCTGTTGCCAAAAGGGCTGGTAGCTGCGGGATTTGCTTGGCTAAATAACTCTTTTGAACCTGGGTCAGGCCCATATAAGCAACACCTGTCGATATTCTTGGTGAAATCCTTTTGGCCCAAAGTACATAAATGAGATGATTGTCCCAGCACCTTTATGATCCTCCAATGTTTTCTTTATAACTTTAACCAAAATTTTATTTGAGGACTCTTCCAGTCCATTTCCCTGTGAATATTATGGAGTAGAATGATGCAACAAGATTTGATATTTCTGACATAACTCAATCATCTTGGTACTACTTAATGTTGTTGCATTGTCTATCACTATTTTCCTAGGGAATCCAAATCTAAAATGTATGTATTCTCCAATAAATTTGATAACAATAGTATCAGTTTCATTTCTGACTAGAATGGCCTCTACCCATTTGGTAAAGTAATACGTAGAAGTCAATATCCATATGTGCTGACTACTTGATGGAGGATGAATTTCACCAATGAAATCCAATCCCCATTGAAGTAAAGGTTCTTGGACTAGTACTGGAACCAATGGAAGCGCTAGTAATCTCTGCTTTCCAACAAACATTTGACACTATGTACAACTGCTAACCTTTGCTCTCACTTGTGCAAACAAAGTAGGCCAATAAAACCCTTCCCTTAAAATCTTGTATGTTTTAACCCTCCAAGCATAGTGCTCTCCACCAATACCTGCATGAAATTAATCAATGATCCCTTCTGTCTCATTCTTCATTAAGCAAAGTAAAAGGATGTTAAGAGGATCCTTCCAATACATATTTGCATTAACAATACAATATTTTAAAACCTTCAACTTCAATGTTTTACATTGGTTCTTGGTAAATTCATATGGACATTTAAATTCTCTAAGAAAATTCACAATATCAAAGTACCAACCCGATAATATAAATTTCTCATCAATGTGAATCGGAATTGGTTGATCTGATGCAGAAGGTTCTTGTGGATTCTCTTGTGTTGGGATTTCAGAAGGTTCTTGTGGATTCTTATCAATTGGGCTCTCAGAAGGTTCTTGTGGATTCTCTTGTGTTGGGGTTGCAAAATGTTCTTGTGGATTCATCTCAGTTGCGATTTCAAAAACAGAATTTATTCCTAAGATCTTACAATTAGACTCAGCAAGGAGCTTGGCCAGGCCTTGACCTTTTAACAACTTGGTAGTTTTGATAATGAGATCATACTCTAAAATCTTATTTATCCATCTCCCTCTCCTTCCATCAGTACCACGTTGAGTTAAAACAGTTTTGAAAGCCCTATTAGGTATATAGGCAATAATATAAGAGCGGAGGAGATAGACTCTCAAGGCTTTGAGAGCTTGAACTAAATAATAGGCTTGTTTTTCAATGATGCCATACTTTAGCTCACCATCTCTTATGACTTTGCTAAAAAGGGAAATGGGTTGGTCGCATGGAAAATTTTGAGGGGAATGTTCACCCTCTGGCGAAATTAAGGGGTTTTAAATTCTTAGTGGACAAATATTTTGTATCATAGTACATTTTTACAAATCACCTCAAATAGCCCACCTTATTTTAAGGGAGAGGGTAAAAAAGGTAAATTTAACCCTTGAAATTAGGAGTTACAACCTTCCATTTGCCCTAATTTTCAATAATAGTTTTTATTTAAGTGAATCCTATGGGCCAAATACCATATTGATAAAAGAGGTATGGTAAAGTAATAAAAATATAAATAAATGAGAGGTATGGTAAATAAATAAATAAATAATTATATTTACTCCATAAGTCACCTTATATACATGCAAGGGTGTAAACAAATAAAAATATAAATAAAGTCAAGGTATGGTAAATGAATAAAACCTTTTTTATACTTAAATAAAAATATAAATAAACTAGACATATGGTAAATAAATAAAACCTCTTTTTATATTTAGTCCATAACCCTCTTTCTATTTATGAAGGCTCAAAAAAGAGGTTTTATTTAAGTGAATCCTATGGGCCAAACACCATATTTGTAAAAGAGGTATGGTAAATTAATAAAAATATAAATAAACAAGAGGTATGGTAAACAAGTAAAACATTTTTTTATATTTACTCCATAAGTCACATTATATTTAAGAACACTCAAAAAATTCGTTATATTTAGGTGAAACCTATGGACAAAATACTATGGGCCAAATACCATGGGCTAGATTATTATTAATACCATGCAAAAAAACATTATTAACCCTAATATTAGTATTAATAAAAATACAAATGGCACATGGTATTGACCTATGGTATTCATGTGGAATGTAGCCTATTTAAATGGGGGAATTAAACTAGCATAGATCCATCTTTACTCTGCATCTACTAAGCCACGAGAGGGATCAAATATCGTGATATGCAAACTAGCATAGAGTGAAAAAATATTTGATCCCTCTCAGGGTTTGGTGGATCAAGAGTAAAAATGGATGTTGTATTTTAAGGTATGTTAAACTTTTTAACTTGGTTAAAATAAAAAATAAAATAAAAATCAATTATTAATTTTATTAATTTTTATAAATTAAAAATAGTAATTTTTAAGCTTCGGGTTCATGATAACCCATGGTATTGACCCATGGTATTCATGTGAGCATAAACTATTTAAAGAGGAAATTCTATCATATTCGATCCATCTTAATTCTGGGTCTACCAAGTGCTCAGAGGGATAAATAGATTTCATCCCCCTAAGAGTGGTAGATGTGGAGTTAAGATTGATATAGGTTGGTTTTTATGATAATGAAGATATTAAATAAATTATATTGTAAAAACATCTTAAGGTGAATGGTTAAAGCTATATTTAGTCACTTCACATCTTAATTCTGGGTCTACCAAGTGCTCAGAGAGATAAATAGATTCCATCCCCTTAAGAGTGGTAGATGTGGAGTTAAGATCGATATAGGTTGGTTTTTATGATAATGAAGATATTAAATATACTTAGGAAATTATATTGTAAAAACATCTTAAGGTGAATGGTTAAAGCTATTTTTAGTGACTTCACAAAATTTAGTAAAAAAATACCAATATCTCTATTAATATTGGTTTTTAACATTTTATGATTTAACAAAAAGAATTAAAAACAATGAAACCTTATCACTCTTTCCGCATCACCCTCGCAGAAGATTTCTCACCATTTTTCAAACATTCTCAATATGATATCTTCATGAAAAATTTTAGGTACTGATGTTGGATTAGTTGTTTGAAAAATAAGCTGGTTTGTACAACCTCTCATCTTCTGTGCTATTCTTAGTTTTTCCTAATGATCTGTAGGGGTTGGAGCCACTACACCATAGTTTCCTAAAATGTGGAGATTGTTCACCAAAAAGGAAGTTAATCTACATGTTACAACCTTGTTAAAAAATGTGAGACCTATGAGGGTAGTGAATTATGCTAATAAGAAATTTAGAGTGGGAGAGACGTGATTAAATTGTATTATTTAATTGAAGATTTCCAATTAAAATAATAATAAATCTACATTTATATATTCATATATTGATTGGAAGGATTCTCACAATGGTCACTTCTTTCAATTAGATCCCCTTCAAGCATTTGGGATACCTAAACTTAATTTTTTTATAATATAAGTTGGGGCTTGCTACTTTGTTGGCCATGTTGGGGTAAACAAACTTGATGTTTTTTTTTTTTTTTTTTGATCTAAGCAGTTTGAGTCTATGGAATAAGAAAGAATTTGATAAACTAAACAAAAGTTTGTAGAGAAAAGATTAATCTCTCCTACCTTGACAGAAACTTCCTTGTCAATATCAAAACCTACAAGAAACTTTTGTGGAATATTATCAAAACTAATATAAGGATATGAAAGAGTGTATTGTAAGAACCTTGACAAACACAGCCACTAAAACTTGGAACATTATTTTTAGAAGAAAAAATTATGTTTCTTTTTTCCAAACATGTATGTTAATATATTATAGTTTAATGAATATGTTTTCTTATTATCATATATGGTTTCATACTTTAACAAAACATTCGCCAAGACTTCACAAGATTTTATAATTCAGTGAAAGATTCTCCATCAATGTACAAGATAATATAATGTGGTGAGAGATTCGCCAAAAAAAATTATATATACATATTATATTATTGATAAAATCGCCTCCCATTTTTCCTATGTATCATGGGGATTAGCCCATTTATTATACATATAAATTTAGGGTGGTGCTTAAAATTTTCCCTAGTTGGTCATCTCCATATTTATTCTTTTACAGAAGAATGGCAGCTAAGGTAGTTTCAAAGGTAAAATAAAAGATACTAAATTGTTCACAGTAATCTGGATTGGCTAAAATGGGAGCTTCTGCAATGACCTTTTTAATTTGATCAAATGCATGCCTTGCAAGAATAGTCCATTCAACTTCATGATTCTTTTTCAGCATATCAATTATATCCTTAACTATTTCAACATAATTAGGGATAAACCTTCTTAAAAAATTAATTTTCCCCAGGAAAGCCTGAATCTCCTTCTTATTCCTTAGTAATATTAGTGCCTGTATAGCTTAGACTCTTTTACGATCAATGGCTACTCCTTCTTTAGAAATGATGTGGCTGAGAATTTTTCCTTCTTGAAGTGCAAACAAAGACTTCTTAGGCTTAAAGGAAATCCTAAATTTTCTACACCTGTCAAAAACCTTTCTCAAATGCTTTAAATTCTTTTGGTCAGAATTGGAAAAAGCAGTTAAATCATCTATATAAATAACAACAAATTTGTTGGTCTTACCCACAAATTCTAAGTCCATAGCTCGTTGAAATGTAGCTCCAGCATTAGTTAACCCATCCAGGCATACATGAATGTGCCCAAGAAGTTGTGAATGCAGTCTTTTCTCTATCCTCTAGATTAACCATAATCTAATTATATGCAAAAAACTATCTATCATGGAAATTCTATTAGCTCCTAAAACTTTATGAAGTAATTGATCCATTTTGGGTAATGGATAATTATATTTTAAAGAATATTTATTTAAATTCCTAAAATCCACATATAATCTAATTTTGCCATTCTTTTTTCTCACTAGAACTAGATTAGCTACCCAATCAGAATATCTCAAAGGAACTATTATTTTAGCACAGGTAGCTTCTTAAGTTATTTTTCAATTACAAGAAGAAGGAAAGGATTAATTCTCCTGAATTTTTGCTTGAAAGGTTTTGCCTCTCCTTTTAATTGAATTTTATGTTCAATAACAGATGCATCATATGTTTTTAATTCATTATAAGACCAGGAAAAATAATTTTTGTAGGCTTTAAGGAGAGCTGAATATTTGTGTTTGGCTTCCATTGACAGCGATGCAAAAATTTTAACATTTCTGATTTCTTGAAAACTTCCAACGTTATAGATTTCAATATTTTCCTCAGGTGAATTTGACAGCAAATTTTTGGGAACATCATTATGATCAAAGAGCTTCTCAAGAGGGACTAACCCTTTTGGAATAAAATTGTTAGGTACTTAAATAATGTTATGATCAGAAATTTTTGAGTCGAATTGTGCTGTTTGATTTTCGTTGTAAACTTCAAGATTATCAAGTTGTTCTTCCTCAACTTGCAGGTTTGAGAATTCATCAATGACTTGCAAAAAGGATTTTAGCTGCTTGTCATCATCAAATATTTGTGAGTGCTTAAGATTATCAAGGACATGTGGTCTATACTTGACTTGAATCAGAAAATGCACTTAAATTTTGCACCTTAAGACTTCTTGCTAATTCCAATCCTAATAGAAAAGCTTCATACCTTGCTACATTATTAGTTACATCGAATTCAAGCTTATATGATTAGGTAATATTTTCTTTATCTAGTGAAATAAATACAGTTCTAGCTCCTACCCCTTCCTTTGAATAGAACCATCAAAGTATAATTTCCAAATATCAGTCTGATGGTTTTAGGCTTGTCAAAAATGTTTTCAATAGTAAGTTGAGTGTTTTGTGATTTATTAGCTGATAATTCAAAACACCAAAATTCTTGGCCTACCACATAAATAGGATGATTCCTAGCTTGATCAGATTTACAAACAGTATTCATAAATCTAACTTCTCTATATAATTTGAGATGCTCACCACCATATACCGGAATAGTGCCATAAGGCATGTCCATTTGTATGTTTCCTCCTAATTTGGTGCAACAAGATCTTGATAATAGCATGCCAAATTTGGGAGGGATGTCAATGACTACAATGTCTAAAACCACACTTTTGACAACGATCTAAGCTAAAGTGACCACCAGATTTTTAATAAGGCCAAGAAAAGGTACTTTCTTGGAGTCAAAAGTGTAAAGATCATGATAAGTTCTAGTGAGTCCTAATTGTAGCTTGTCTATGATTACCTTTGGCATTAGAATATGGGAAGCCCCAGAATCTAACATGCAATTATATAACAAGAAATCACGAATTTTCAGAGTCACATAACAAGGTGGTACATTCTCATCAGTCATGTCTGAGCTAGGACCAAAGACAACAGAGGGTTTTTCGTCTTGTAGGCTTATCACTTCCCTTTCAACATCAACACTGGATGACTGAATCCATTTAAAAGAATTGTTTTTATACCCTGGGTTCTTTGACAGTTCAGATAGGGGAATGGGTATTTTAAATCTTTCTAGTTCTCTTTCAACATTGAAAGTTGTTCAAACGGTTTTATCAATTAGGCTTGTTTCAATTGTTTGATTCAATGGTTGAATGGTTGTTGTTTGAGTTTCAGTAGATTTTGTCTGAGGTTCATTTCTAGTGGGACATTTTGGAGGTCTACTAGGCCTTGACCTAAGTCTTAGATCATATCTCCTATTCAATTTTACAATTAAAAAATTAGAAAAGGCCTAATATTTAGAAATTTGAGAGTCTTCTTGATCTTGGGAAGTGTTGGGCCTCACAATAGTCCTTATTTTCACTCCATTATTCACCAAGATCTTCACATTCTACCTTCATGTCACCTCCATTCCACCTCCACATCATTACATTTACCTCATTATTGGGTCATAACTATGCTTTTCCAAAGTTTATTAATTCTTAAAATTTTTAAGTGAATTTATGGCTAAAACTTAGAAAATAATATGCTTATACTTATACCTAACAATTAGAATGATATTGTTGACATGTGTAGGTACAAAGGAAGCTTCCAGTGCATCTTTATGTGGCCTTGAATGATCAAATTCGAATTTGATAAGATAAGCCTCATGGAAAA
>APFE030854716.1:0-25249 GCA_000404065.3 Pinus taeda | reverse complement strand
CCGCAGGAGGCGCTGCAGAAGATGCCGCAGGAGGCGCCGCAGGAAGTCACCGTAGGAGGCACCGCAGGAGGGCGCCGCAGGAGTCGCCGCAGGAGGGCGCCCCAGGAGGCGCCGCAGGAGTCGCCGCAGGAGACACCGCAGGAGGCGCTGCAGAAGACGCCGCAAGAGGCACCGCAGGAAGACGCCGCAGGAGGTGCCGTAGGAGACGCCGCAGAAGGTGTTCTGGGTTTAGTTTTCTGTTATTTTGGATCTGGTTATCTGGGTGACTTACTGGTACTTGATGATCATTGTTTATGGATCCAGTATGAAAATTGGATGAAACGTGGCCTTTCAGATTATGTGTTGTGCTTCAGTGTATCCAGTATGAAAATTGATGAAACGTGGTACCTGGAGGAGAGAAGATTGTAGGCCAACGCCTACGTACTAGTACTTAACCTAGTACAAAAGCAAAGGCGAATCTTTGGAGCATTGTAGCAGGTAGCAGCCTGCGTACTAGTAAATGGATCGGCTAGTAAAAGAGCAAAGGGGGTTGTAGCTCCCGTACTGGTATAAGACTGCACTAGTACAAATATTGTAAAAGGATTTTCTTATTAAGAAGAAGATTGAGATGACTTGCAGCAGGTGGTTTTCTCCCGCATTGGTTTTCCACCTTATATCATGGTGTTCATGTGTGTGCCTTATGTGTGATGATCTATTCTATGTTACTGCATCTGTTAACTGATAATATGGTTGATAATGTTCTAATGCACTCATTGAAGATCAATTAGCTTATTCATAAGAAGTTGTGGAAGTAGCATATATGAATCAGAGTTTGGAAATGAAAAGTTTTATTAATGTGATAATACTGATTCACCCCCCCCTCTCAGTATTATTTCCAACATTGGAATCCAGGTAGGCCTTCATCGCTGGTCTGTTTATTTTGTAATTAGGAACTTGTGCTATAGCATTTGACAATTATTTCTAGACCAGGTCTGGGCTAGTAGGGATCACCGCTGTCCGCAGAGGGGATTTACCTCTTCAATAGTGTGGTATTGAGTTCCACCCTTAAGTTGGAAACGATACTGAATGGGTCATAAGACCAAGTGAAACTAGGTTGAAAACCCATCTGTTTGAGGATTGCATCTGCTTCAATACCTATTGATCTTGTATTAAAAATGAATGATCCTACCTATGACTTGATCTCAAACTAAGATTTCCTCTTTCCTAAAATGAAATGAAGTTCATTCATATTTTTTTTTGCCTAATATAGTCTAGAGAGAAAATTCCCATTGGAACATATTTGGGCAATTTATATGGAGTCAATTTGAAGCCATATACTCTAATCTGTGTATAATTTAGGTAAAGATACCAGTATCTAGTTCTAGCTTAATCACTAAGGTGTAGGATCCTTTTGATTTCTGGACTAATCCTGGGCTCACTTTGGCTACTAAGAAGCTGCGTAACTGGGTGAATGAAACAGTCAATGAAGTCTAAAAATTTGAACTCAACTGACTTCCTTCTGATCAATGAGGTCCACTGTGTGACTGCTAGATTCACTTGCTAATCATCGTGCTTGTGTAGAACAACAGGTAACATGTCTCCCTGTTGAAAAATAATCATATGTACTAGTACAAACAAATATTTAAACACTCCTTCAATAGTGATCTTCATCAGTTGTTCATGCATAGTCTCAGCCAAAAATTGACTGTAATTATACATGAAGGCAAGTTTGTTTTCTTTAGATAAAATGGATAGATAACCTAGGATAGATTCATCTACCTATTGATATGTTTAGTAGCCTAACAAGCAAGAAAATAGGGAAATCATGTGTTTAGATCTCTCAGGGAACATGGATGCCGGATAGGGAGGATTATTTTTAGGAAGTTTAGCATCTTCTGGGAGAAAGATCTCAAAGATCTGAGCTCTTTGAGGGAGTAAGCTTATTATATAGGTCCGGTAAAACAACAGTGGATAAAAAACTAAGGGAATTGTTTTTAGGGATCATAAGCATCTTGTTGATAATTTCTAGAGTGATAGATATCATAATGTCTCCATTTTGAGCTACCAAAGTTCTCTGCAAAGGGTTATACTTAGCTTGGCATCACATGACTAGATCAGGAAAACAATGGGTTTGAGGAAACATATATAGGGAAAAAAGGGATTCCCATAAGTTGATTTCATCTTCAGATTCAATATTGGTATGTTTTAGGTAATTGTTCAATTCAAACATGTCGAATTCGCACTTTGTATCTGTGATTTTGAAGAACTGACCAGCCAATGGAATGTGATCTAGGTCTAAGGCATCATAGGCCTTTGGATTTTCCTGTAATGAATATGAAATGGCTAATGGCTGATCTTTTCTCTTAGGAGCCATGATTACAGAATTGTAATGAAAAGATAACAGAAAATAGGGATACAAATATCTCAATGTGATGCATTCTGGTAGTAGGCTCGACAGTGGCGTAGAATAAAAATAGTAAAAAGTGATCATATGAAATAGTGAATCGGGATATAAGAAGATTTATGGAAAAGAAATGGCATAACAGTGGTGAGGGCATTGTTTATAACTAGGATAAGTTAACCATTATGGGAAGCCTATTGCTGAATGAAAGGATTAACATTAATGTAGAGGAAAGAACAGTAATAGGAGGAACGAATAGTAGATGAGTGACAACGGATATGGACATGCGGCATACGATTGTTGGGAATAGAAGGAGCGGGAAGTATATTACCATTGGCACTATATCAGAAGGCACAAGTAAAAGATTTATCGTTGGTGGATTTCAGGGGGTGGTGGTAAGCGGTAATGAGAGAGGGGGGTGCAAGGTGTGGAGGAGGGACACGTAACGAGGGGACCACAGGAATGAAACTACTTTTCGGACCCCCCCCCCCCCCCTCACCTTTTTGTTATCACATAGCCTAGTAAGGGGGTGTGAAATGGTTTCCTCGCCATTGATCAGGGCGGGGAAGCGGATCACCGTCCAATTATGTTCAACATTTAGTGCTTCGAAACAAAACAATTTTTTCCTTTTCTAACTTTGACTAAAAAGCTTTGCACTGTTTATTTACATAAAAATTAATCACCAATTAAAGGAAATTAAATCCTAATCAAATCTTAATCTAATATTTTGCCGCATTTGGACTAGCAGCCATTATTTTGTCTAATTTACTTATAATCCTAATCTAATACATCTTTGGCCAAATTTTGAGCATATTAGGCCATATTTATTCTATTATAACCTATATAATAACATTCTACCAGGATTAAACAGTTTGGTGAACTTATTCTCTAATCTAAAACATAAATTTAAATGATTTGATATAGATTAAACTGTATGATTGAAATCAAAAGAAAAGGTTGTGCATTTAAACAAGCTACGCACAAAAACCTTAATTTATTACAATGCATTTTATTTCTATGAAGTGGCATTTAAATAGGCACACTTTACAAATTTTGATTTTTTTTTTTATGGGGTTTTATTTCATCTCTTTTTTTATTTTCTATTTTTTCATATTTGCATTTTTATTCTTTATTTTTTCATACCCTCTTTTATAAATAAAAACTAATCAAAAATAAAGCATGTTACAACACACCCACATTTTCCCAACCCTTTTTTAGCACCTTTCCTTAATAACTCCATCGTGTTTGGAAAAGAATTCCAAACTAACATGCTCTAAATTAGTCTTTCAAACCACTTTTATCTTTGCAAATTTGACTTTGGAGCATTGACCTTTGATTGGCCATAACTTCTGATCTAGGAGGTCATTTGTGGACTTAAATATACCGTTGGAAAGCTCTTTCTGAGCACTATCCAAATATGCCTCTTGAAGATTCATCTAAGATGATAACCTAAGGTACAAGTGCCTTCAAATCCTAGGAGTCCCATACATCTTCCATCCTTGACCATTTCACATTAATTCCAATATTCTGCTCAACAATCTGCCCCTCTGGCATTGATGGCGACATATCAAACTCCCCTTGGAACCAAGCATGGTTTTCTCTATATCTATAACCCCCCCTGACATCAATAATCATTCCAATCAAGGACTTCTTCTCCCCCTTTGACATCAATGGAAAAAAACGCACAAAATGAATAAAACTCTTCATGCACCATTGCAACCTACTCTTCAATTGATCTAAGAAGCTAAGTACCTGCCAAAGTTTACTCAAAATGAGTCGTTTGGATGTAGGATAAATAACTCCTATTTGTTTCCCAAGATACTCAAAGGGTTCTCATTCCAATGACTTATAGAATATATTTGTAAGTTTATCATTAGTGGCCACATACTCAAGTCAAACATCATTCACAAACAAATTTTTCCTTTGATAAATATACTTAATTGGAATATTTTTGGTGTTTGAATGCATGATAGGATTTTTATAAATTTTGATAAAACATGTATTGTCACACATGATTTGGATTGGATCAATGAACCCTACCTTGATATCTTTTAAGGTCTGCTTCATCCAAAGAATTTGTGTGCAATAGGTGACCGCAAAAATGTACTCCGCTTCAGCTATTGATAATGAGATTGAGTCTTATTTCTTACTAACCCAAGACACTAAACAATATGTTATGCTCTTAACCTGCAAGACAATACCCGAATACCAAATATGCGAAGGAATATACCCAGAACATAGAACAATGAGAAAAAACAACAAGTATTTTATTATTCAGAAAGAAATCTTCACTTGTCTCTTCAAGGGGGAAACCTCCAATAGAGCTAAGCCTAATTACGAAATAAAACACGATGCTCCTCAAGGGGAGTCTTTATCCTATATAAAGGATAGAGACTCCCCTCGAGAAGCATTGTGTCTTATTTTGTAATTGAGCTCAGCTCTATTAGAGGTTGCCCCCTCGAAAGTCAAGTGAACATTACTTTTTGAATAATAAAATACTTGCTGTTATTTCTCATTGTTCTATGTTCTGGTTATATTTCTTCACATATTTGGTATTCGAGTATCATCTTGCAGGTTAAGAGCATAACAAGTGGTATCAGAGTGCTTTCCAGAGCTAGTGGGATCTCCAATTTTTAGCAAAAAAAAAAATGGCTAGAGACGTGTTCCAACATCTTTAAACCACGAGATCTGTCATTGAGTGCATAAACCTACGGATTTGGGAAGGCATGCATGCAAGAAATACAAGAGGTGGTCACACTTTTTGGAATCCCTTGTAACCCCTGTGGGTACCCCTTTGAGTTGTTAGAAAATTATATATTACAAAGCAACGGAACACATAGAATATTGCATAAATATAAACACAGAAAACTCATAAAACCAAAGAGACACAGATATACGTGGTTCACCCAGTTTGGGCTACGTCCACCCCGAACAGCCAGTCCTTCCTTTCTATTATCTAGCAAAATGAAGAGACACAACCTACAACAGATCTGCTGTAATATCCTCTATTTTCTCTCACAGCCTCACCTCTCTATTTCTCGCTCAGAGAATACACGTCTATTGCACAGTATCAAAACAATGCCCTCATACATAGAGAGGGGTTGCCTTGTAGGGAAAAAAAACCCTAAGCTAAACTTCCTAGGGTATACATCTGGCTGAAACAAAGACCTCTAAATAATCATGCTCCACACCCAACAATCTCCCACTTGGAGAATGATTGTAACAACTCCATCGATGCTTCATTTGTTGGACAATGACTCCTCTTTGGACCTAGTTGTTTCTCATCTTCATCGTCATCCTTGAAGGCCAATTGAAACTGAACATATTCTTAGTTTCTCCTTGGTTATAACTTTTGTTAGCATATCTGCAGGCTTCTGGCTAGTGTGTATCTTCTGCAGCTTCAACTCTCCATCTTCCAACACTGATCATATAAAATGGTACTTGAGTTGTATTTTTTTAGTCCTAGAATGAAATGTTGAGTTCTTTGCAAGATGAATGGCACTTTGGCTATCACTGTATAACGTGCCCATATCATTCTTCTTACCCAATTCACCCATAACCCTTTGTAACCAAATCATTTCTTTACTAGCCTCTGTAGCAGCAACATACTCTGCTTCTGTTGTTGAAAGTGCAACAACACTTTCAATTTTTGAAACCCAACTGACAGATGTTCCACCTACACTAAATACATATCCCGTAGTGCTCCTCCTGTTATCTCTATCACCTACCATATATGCATCAACATATCCCTGTAGAGAAATGTTTGAACCACAAAAGCATAATGCTTGATTTGTGGTATCTTTCAAATATCTAAGAATCCATTTCACTACCATCCAATGTTCCTTTCCTAGATTGTTCATGTACCTGCTTACAACTCCCATTGCATGTGCAATATCAGGCCTTGTGCAGACCATTGCATACATTAAGCTTCCAACTGCTGATGCATATGGAACTTTAGACATATAATCCATGTCTTCATGGGTCTTTGGGCACATTTCCTTACTAAGTTTGAAATGGTTAGCAAAAGGTGTACTAACTGGTTTTGCATTGTGCATATTAAATCTTTTCAACACCTTTTGTGTGTACTCATTCTGAGACAATGTTAATTTACAATTTTTCCTATCTCTAGTTATTCTCATACCAAGGATTTGTTTTGCAGCTCCCAAATCCTTCATTGAGAATGAACTTGCCAATTTTCTTTTGAGCACATTTATTCCCTACATGTTAGACCCTGCAACAAGCATGTCATCTACATACAATAACAATATAATATAGCTGCCATCATTTTGCTTTTTCATATAAACACAATGATCAGAGTGACATCTAGTATAACCTTGTTCAGACATGAACTTGTGAAATTTTAGATACCACTGCCTTAGAGCTTGTTTTAAGCCATACAAGATCTTCTTGAACCTGCACACTAGTTTCGCCTTCCCTTTTACCTCATATCCTTGTGGCTACTGCATATATATCTCTTCTTCCAAATCCCCATAAAGAAAGGTTGTCTTTACCTCTAACTGCTCAAGATGCAAATCTTCAACTGCTATTAGACTTAAAATAGTTCTGATTGAAGTCATTTTAACAACAGGAGAAAATATTTCATCAAAATCAATACCTTTTTTCTGTGAAAACCCCTTCACCACAAGTCTAGCTTTGTACCTCTGTTTTTCTCCATCTTCTTCCTTCAGCCTATAAACCCATTTATTCTTCAATGTAGTTTTTCCTGTAGGAAACCTAACTAAGTCCCAAGTCTGGTTATGCATTAAGGAGTCCATCTCTTCTTCCATGGCTACCTCCCACTTCTTCCTTCTTTCAACCTGCATTGCTTCCTCATAACATTCTGGTTCACCAGAATCAGTCAACGATAAATAATATAATGAAGGAGAGTATCGTTCAGGGGGTATACTTATCCTGGTAGATCTTCTAACACCACTTTTAGGTGTTTGGGGTGCCTGTTGCTATTGTGGTGGTTTTTTTTGTTGTGGTTGTTGATTATTATTATTTTCAAGCACCTTTACTTTTTTAGTGATTTCATCAAGAACTGCGTATTCCTTGTTTTCTTTTTCCTGTTTCTTTTCCTGCAACTGATTCTTATACAAGACCTTTTCATTGAATATTACACCTCTACTCCTAATGATTTTGTGATTTTCGTAATCATATAAGTGATAACCAAAATCATTAACACCATATCCAATAAAGGTACATTTCTTTGATTTTACCTCAAGCTTTGTTCTATTTAGTTTTATCAATATGGACAAAGGCCTCACAACCAAAAGGCTTTAAAAAAGAGTAGTTTAGCTTTTTACCTGTCCATGCTTCCTCTGAAACACCACCATCCAAGGAACTTGAAGGCCCTTTGTTTATTAGATAAACAGTAATATCTACAGCATCTGCCCAAAACTATAAAGGAAATCCTGCATGCAATCTCATGCACCTTGCACGCTCCATGATTGTTCTGTTCATCCTTTCTGACACACTCTTTTCTTGTGGTGTTCTTGGAACTGTCTTCTCTCTGCGAATTCCATGCTCTGAACAGTACCTATCAAACTCTTTGCTACAACATTCACTTCCATTGTCTGATCTAAGACACTTCAATTTTTTTCTTGTCTCAATCTCAACCAAAGCTTTCCATTTCTTGAAAGTATCAAATACATCAGATTTATTTTTAATACAATAAATCCAAGTTTTTCTAGTTGCAACATCAATAAAAGTAACATCATAACGAGAGCCACTGAGAAATGATACCTAAGTAGGTCCCCATACATCTATATGCACAAGCTCTAATTTTTCGCTCTTCTTTTCTTTCCCAACTCTGAGAAATCTGACTCTCTTTTATTTTCCATAAATGCAATTCTCATAGAAGTCCAAATCAACATTCTTCAAACCTGGCAACAAATTCCTTGAGTGAAGAACCTTCATCCCCTTTTCACTCATGTGTCTGAGCCTATGATGCCATAATGCTGCATTTGTTCCTTTGGAAGTTAAAACATTAACAGAGTTAGAAATACCATTACATAATTACAATGTACCAACCTTTTCGCCTTTTGCTATTACCAGGGTTCCTTTGGTGACCTTCCAAGCTTTATCTGTGAAAGTTGTCACACAACCTTCACCACCTAACTGCCATATTGAAATCAAATTTTTCTTTAGATCTGGAACATGCCTTACCTCCTTTAGTAGCCATTAGTTTCCATTCTTCTATTTTACAAGAACCTTACCCATTCCAACAATTTTACAGGGTTTATCATCACCCAAACGAACTTGTCCAAAATCTCCTTGAACATAGTCATGAAAGTATTTCTTATCAGGTGTGGCATGGAATGAGGCCCCTGAATCTACCACCCAGGAATCAGTGATATTTTTGAAAGAAAGGATCAAAGCATCTTGTAACACCTCACCTGTCACATTTGCTTCATGATTGTTTTCTTGCTGTGAATCTCCTTCTTTTCCCTTCCGAGATCTACAGTCTTTATTTAGGTGTCCTTTCTTTCCGCATTTCCAGCACACTATCCCCGATCTGGACTTGGATCTGCCTTTCCTTGATTTACTGCGATATCCTGAGCTCTTTCCTCTTTCCATTTTTCTTCCTCTAGACTCTGCACTCAAATCATTTCCCGATGTCTCACCGGAGCTTTTCCGTCGCATTTCCTCGCTAAGGATAGCACCGACAACATCATCAAACTTTAAAGTACTAGATCCAGAAACGGAGTTACTAATGGCCATTACCAAACCATTCCAACTTTCTGCTAATGAGCACAAGAATAACAGAGCTCTAACTTCATCATCAAAGTTTACCCCTACAGAACATAACTGACTTGTAATAGTATTAAAATCATTTAAATGGTCTGCAACAGATCCACCTTCCGACATCTTCATATTAAATAACTGTTTCATAAGAAATACCTTGTTTGAGACCGAGGGTTTTTCATATAGTTTCTCCAATGCCTTAATCAAACCCTCTATCGTTGTTTCCTTCGAAATGTTGAAGGCGACTGATGCTGCGAGGCACAACCGTAATGTTCCGAGTGCCTTTCTATCGAGAAGGTTCCATTCTTCATATATCATACCCGTCGGCAACTTTTTTTTTCCACCCAATGGTAGGTATAGATCTTTTTGAAACAGATAATATTCCATCTGCATCTTCCACAACAAGAAGTTTTGGCCGTTAAATTTCTCGACCCTAAACTTACCATCTTCCACCATTTCTCCCACTCGAACGAGGAACCCTTGTTTCTTGTGAGTTTATCAACCAAATAGACCTTCAGCTCTAATACCAGTTGTTAGAAAATTATATATTATGGAGCAATGGAACACATAAAATATTGCAGAAATATAAAAACAGATATACGTGGTTCACCCAATTTGGGCTACATCCACCCCGAACAGCCAGTCCTTCCTTTCTATTACCTAGCAAAATGAAGAGACACAACCTACAACAAATATGCTGTAATATCCCTTGTTTTCTCTCACAGTCTCACCTCTCTGCTTCTCGCTCGGAGAATACACATATATTACATAGACTCAACACAATGCCCTCATACAAAGAGAGGGGTTGCCTTCTAGGGCAAAAAACCGTAAAATAAACATAAGTTCTACCATTAGATCATTTGCCTAATGAACGACCTAGATTGACTAGAAATTACTATACTTTTACAAGGCAATTTTACATTTGTTTTTAGCTTCGGGGGTGCTACCCCCGAACCCCCGTCGAGGGACCACTGGCCTCTGGACCCTTGCAGGGGGGACAAGTTCCCCCTGCATTGGTGGGTGTACAAACTTCCTAGGGTTTACATCTGGCTGAAACAAAGACCTCTGAACAATCATGCTCCACATCCAACAATAATGGTGTTCCATATAATGAGATTGGGATTGCCTTGGATAGATTGGAAGATCACTTGCATTTGTATTATTTTTATAATATATTAAATCTAGTCTTGAGAATTTATACCAAGCTAAAACCTTTCTATGGAAATATATGGAAAGAGAGTCTGGAATTATTATGCCATAAAGTAGCATGATTATTCAAGACATGAATTTCCATCACAAGCACTAAGGTATAAGCCCCCATATCAATCCACTAAACTAGCAAGTAAAGGCTTGAAAGGCCTAGTATATGCACTCCTTATGGTTGAATTGTGGAGGAATTATGCTTGTGTGTGTGTGGTACATCACTAAAAAAATGGTTTCAAGTGAGTTTGAGGATGCATGTAATCATGAGCTAAGACATAGTCAATGGATTATGAGTATAAGATATACCCATATATTACATTCAAATGCACCCTCCCACCCACCCTTCATAACTTGTTGAAAATGTTTTTATAACTTGAATTTGATAGTGAAATCCTACACTCTAGGACTCTAATCCATTTAGCAAGTATGGATATACCTATATCCATGACCTAATGAAGGCAATATGGATGAATATGCGAAGATGTAATAGTAAAGATTAAACTAAGTGTTGAGATATGTAGTTATTTTGACTATTCATGTCCATAACTTGGTTCAACAATTCTTTAGTCTAATAGTTGTGATTGAAATGAAATCCCTTGTTGGAGTCAAAATATTTTTGATTGATGATTACTATTTGAAGATATGTAACCTAATGAAGGTAGTATGAATGAATATGTGATGATGTAATAGTAAGTATTTAACTAAGTGTTGAGAGATGTAGTTATTTTGACTATTCATGTCCATAACTTGGTTCAACAGTTCTTTAATCTAGTAGTCATGATTGAAATCAACTCCCTTGTTGGAGTCAAAATATTTTTGATTGATGATTACTATTTGAAGATCCGTAACCTAATGAAGGTAGTATGGATGAATATGTTATGATGTAATAGTAAATATTTAACTAAGTGTTGAGAGATGTAGTTATTTTGACTACTTATGTCCATAACTTGGTTCACCAATTCTTTAATCTAGTAGTTGTGATTAAAATGTGCTCCCTTGATGGAGTCAAGATATTTTTGATTGATTATTACTATTTGAATATCCCATGTGATGAGATTTGAAAGGATGATATCTTGTTGGGCCTTTGTCCCTACTGCTTCCTAAATGACTATTGTCTCTAAATAATGACTTTTCTTGAGACATTCTTAATAAAAGTGGTCATTTGTCTTATGATATGTATAATATTTCCATTTTCAACTACCCTAAGGAGTAGATTCTTGTCTTCTATTTTTTCCATTTTTATGCATCCGTTGTCCTTTATCTTGTTCATTAGGGTTGTTGAAGGGTGGGATACTTTTTTCCATTTCTTTATTCATTTCTTAGAGAATATTTGTTGAAGGGTGGGATTTCAAGTTTTATCTCTCCCTCAAGGAATAAACCTAGCACAATTTTTGGTGAGAGTTCTAAAACGTGACCTCAAAGAGGGTTGGTGAAAAGGCTAGTGAAGAGATATTCTAAAGGGATCGCTTGGATATTAGCTCAAGGGAAGAAAGCATTGTTATTGGTGAAGGATTAGGTGGGAAGAAGAGAAAAAAATGCATAATGAATATAGAAGCTCCAATCAAGTTGGTTTTACGTGAAGAAATCAAGATACATTAATAGATAGTATGGCATCTTAAACCTTAGTGAGGATAGCTTTTGGTAGGGGGGGTTATATGAGAACATTTTTTTTAATTGGGTTAACAAGAAATGGATAGAATTTTTGGGGCATACTTGAGTCATTTTTCAGGTTGATTGGAATTTATATTTTATTCTAGTGGAGACACAAACTAAATACTATCTCTAGACCTTAACTTTTTCCACACAAACCATATTTTTTGTTAATGTTAATGAAAAATGAACTTTGTAAACACATCATAGTGTGTATCCATAAAGTATGCTCATTATCATGTATGGATATCAGCAGTTAAACTATTTGGGCAGATAAAAACTGCGCCCCAAATAAAAAAAAAAAATCAAAACTAGCTCATAACAAAGCATGATATAGTCCAACACACACACACACACACATATCAGACTGTAACTGTAAACCTCGCTAGAAAAGTACTAAAAAAACCAAAATTGTACAAGTTACAAAAAAAATCTTGGATGGTGATCATGGAGGCTATTAATTAGCCTGAGTGCCAATGCATTGATACATGAAATTAATGGGAGAACCTCCACAAAGTTCTATGATTTTCCAAAAATCCTTTTCTATATTTAAATCCGCTTTAGAAAGACCATAAAAAAATTGGTTTAATTGCCTGAAAAAGTGTTGACATGAGAAATAAGTGAGCATGTTTTCTAATCTCAAAGCTTCATCCAAACTGGGACTGTAGTGCTGTTTTAATCAACCTTAATTGACTCATACTACAACATTAATTGTCAACCCAGGGTAGTTCTTGTTGTTTCAATGGAGTTTGCACTATTTGTGTTGATACACTCTAGCCAAGCATAAGGAAATGCAGAAAAACTGTAAAAGATGTCACTAATCTAAATTGCTAAATCAAACCATGCATGTAGATATAAAAAACACTACAGAATTAAATCACAACTCATAGCTATTGAAGTAAAGGCGTGCCACACAAGAACTAACATCTATTCCAGCTGATTACTATTACTATGTTGATTAACTCTGTGTAACAGCATAAGATAAATAGAAACATCAGCGAATGAAATCCACAATTTGTACAACAACAACGAGAAACCATAAATCAATGAACTAAATTGAAATGTACACTACCTAATTACTACAATCCCTTCCAAAGAGAAGGGCCCTTCCTCCTCAGCAGGGCGCAGGAAGAACACAAAAAGTGATTAATGAATTAGTTGGAAAGTAACAACATCACCGTGCCAATTGATATTGAATAAGTTTAGGATTATAGAAATAGAGTAACAGTACTCTTCTATATGTCATCTGCTAATACATAAAAAGTTGAATCTTTTATAATTATTACAATTTGAAAATTAGAAAGAAGATTAGTCATGAGAATCTCTCGATTCTCATGCTGATAGAAAATAAAGAAGTTACAACTTATTACTAAATAAATATACATCGATTGCAACTCCTTGACTCTTGTTGCTTCAAAAATAAACAATCCTACTATTGAAAACTATTATGTGGAATAGTACCCACATTTCTAGCTTCGATGCAACAACATTGAGCAAATGGTGGTTCGGGATGACACAGCATAATTGACGACAACACTATTGATGATGGCAAATCCACACAAGGTGTAACAACATCCGAAGTGTAACAACAATCTGTAGCAGCAGCAACTTGTAACAGTAGCAGCCTATAACAACACCTAGCATATAGAAGCGGTCTATAATAACACTTAGGGTGTATCAACGAACCGTTCTACACTTTCCTGTAGTTAATCCTTGCTATCTGTCTGCTTCATAGCTTCATTCGCACAAGCCAACACCTAAAAAAGATGAACTTCCCAAAATACTCCTTCAATGCTCTCCCAGTTAGCCAGAAAAAGGAATAAAGCCTTGTATTATTCGGTAAACTAATGCAAAGTAACATGATAGTAAAATGGATTAAAAAGGTAAGAAAACAGAGATTTTGGTCATATAAGGGCACATGCTTGGAGGACAGAAAGGTCAAAATAGGGGAAAGAATGTGTAGAAAATAGGTAAAAAACCACACCCAACATCTCCCCCCAACTGAAGCAACTGCATGTCCCCATGTGTTGAAATATGGCAACAAGAATATTCTAATTTAATTTGTCCTTGAATTAAATTTTGAATTAAAATCAAATTTAATCTTAACAACTACTTGCAAATAATTATTTAATTTATTTTAAATTAATTAGTTGGAGAAATTCAAGTTAGAAGTCTTTTTGAAGTCATGCAAGAGTTATCCCTTAAATTAAGTGTTATAGACATATTTGGGCACATCAACCCCAAACTTATATGTTGATGTATTAGGGCTCATGAACCCCTAAAAGAGTTGTTTCATACCCTAAAGGAACATAGTCATCAAAATACATCATTCCCCAAAATTTCCATCTGAGAAACCATCCAGAAACTACATAAATTGAACCATACTGACTGCTCCACTGGCGAAGTGTGATGCATATTGAGTGGTACACTTCCAAGGTGCGATGCATACTATTTAGGCCTTCTATAGGGTGCGATGGGCAAGGATGGACAAATGTCTAGGACATTTGTCAGTTGATTGTTCATGAAATCTTCTAGAACTTTCTCCTATGCCACTTGCCTCTCTAAATTCGTCGAAGGATGAATAAGGGATCTAAGAAATCTCCAATCCCTTCTCTTGTGGAACCCATTGTAACAAGTGGAATGACACTAATCAAACCCCATGGATGACTCACACCCTTGCACACATCTATAAATGGATCCCTCATCTAAGAGATCTGGAGGCTGGAATATTGTGAATTGCAAGGAAGTGTTGATAGTTTGTAATTGAGGAAAGAGCATTGTATTGTTGGATTGATCTTGCTATTTCATGAGGTGAAGAAGGATTGAAGCTGGGAGGATGATGTTGGATCTGACAACTGGGTTGTAATTCTACCTTCTATTAATAAAGTTCTTCAAGTTTTCTTCCATATGATTGTGCAATTGTGAATGTTATCATTTGTGAATGCTATCATTTTTTCATTATATATCTAATTCTGTAATGTTTAAGTTGTAATAGATCATGATGCTTTGAAGGTTCTTTGTTGCTGTACTTGTGCAGGTACTCTCCAAGTGTGTTAAGTATAGGGAGGAGTTGTAGACTCTGTCAAAGGGGAGAGAGATCAAGCAAGGGATTAAGTGGAAGTTCCAGGTTGGTTCCATTATCTTTCTCTTATCTGTTACACATAGAATAAATTTTTGAATTGCTTTAAACTGTTGTTTCTAGTGTAGTTTCCAAACCTAGAGGGCTAACATTCTTTAGGAATACTAGTTTTCCCAGAAACAAATTGGCGACCCCACTTGGGAATGAACATATGTTTGCTTGTTGTTACTGTTTGTTATATAAACTATAGACAGAGTTTGAAGTTAGCCAAGTAACCTTTGAACTGCTCTTTCTCTGCAATGGTAGTAGATGAATGCTTCTTCAGTCAATCTCTAGTTTAGTTTATGAATTAAACATTTGACTTAAAAGCACATCTAGATACCCTTTTGGTAGCTCAATGACCTCTCAAGATATTCCTTCATACTTTGCTCTTTAATGTTCATCAAAGGCCAACTTAACTCACTGAAAACAGCTGCACATCTGATCCAAAACCCATTTCAATTGCACTCCCTAGACCATCGCACCGTCTTCCACTGTAACTCAATATGCATCACACCTCATGAGTGTAGTAAGTGCAATGTATATATGTTTCTGTGAAGCCCAGGTGCGATGACTGACTGAACTCTTTTTCCATTGTAGAAATTGAGGGTTTTTTACCTTGTTTTCAGTTCTATTTAGTTGTTTTGCTGCATATGAAAAGTACCTCTTTACTGAAACTTACTTGCATCACTTAGATCAGCCTCAATTACATTAGGATTAGTGAGTGTTTTTTTGTGTATTTGTTCATCATTTACAATCCTTTGTCAAAAATTTGTTCAAATCGATTTGTCGCTTTGATACAAAAAGTGTCGTAATTATTGTTTTGTGTCGAAAAGAGAAGTGTCATGAATTCTTCCTTCCCTTGATAATCGATTGAAATTTTCTTCATATATTTGGTTTGATTTGTTTATATTTGAAGTGTCAGAAGCATTTTTATTCAAAATTGAAAAGTGTCATTGAGTCTTCCTTTCTCTTTTGAAGAAGAAATTGTCAAAAATGTCATTTTGAGTAAAATATTTCAGATCTTTGTTGCATTTAGTTTTCCTTTTTGGCATTTTTCACATTAAGGAGAATGAAAAAAAATACATGCATTTTCATTTAGCAAATTTTTTTTTGTTTTTCTTGTTTGTGTGCGAAAATATGATTTAGGGAAATGCACTACTGTGTGCTCTTTGCTCTTTTTTTAAAAGAATTTTAATTTTCTTTCCCTAGTAACTAGGATTTTCATTGCTCAAAATAAACAAAGATTATTTATCATTGTAGATTTCATCTTAGGAATTTAATATTATCATCAAGCGGTGAACCATTGAAAGGAAAACTCTAAACAAAATCAACTTTAAAATGAATTTCAATGACTCTAACAATGCTTTGGAACTTAACGCAACATCTCTAGAGGTCTAGGCTAGAGATGTGTTTCGGCATCGTTAAAACTAGTGGCTATTGTTTTTATTGAAGGTTGGGTGATTCCTCCTCCTTGATATGAAAAGTGCTAGCACAGACTTGTGCTCCAGTACCGTCGCATATATATTGGGAGACCAAAATAGGCTTAAATCCTTTATCCATAGGAAACTGAGTTTACCGCCTTATTGATCATAATGCACTGAACACAACATTCGGGAAGATTGACTGCCATACATAAGTCCTTGGTAATTTCTCTTTAATTTATCACCAAGGTGTATATTGCAGTTTTGTGATTGGTTTGGTAATCCCCCTGTGTAGATTTTCCAGAGTAGTCACTTTCGTTCCTTTTCGACTCCTTAAAAGAAAAGGTCCATCTGAGCACTTGTCCTTTCAGGCTCATTAAAAATTGAAGGAGACTAGAGTCATATTTAGCTTTTTCTCGACTCTTAAAAACTGAAAAAGCAAAGTTGTGTCCAAGCGTCATTAAAATTAATTGAATTTGGAATAAAATCCCTATTCCTTAGTTGATCTTAGGTTGAGATATATGGAGACAAATCCGGAGTCCACCAATCAGGAAATCCCTTTCGAAGGGAATCTTAGTCCTTTTCCTTCCTTCAGAAATATTGGTGCTCCTTATATGGCTACATTATCCATTTTGGGAATTTCCATTGACCTGCCAGTATGGTTGTTTTCAACTTCTTTGGTTCAAAATGGGAGTACACCTTCAACTTAACAAAATCAAACTCCAGTTGATCCTAAAGTTGACCCTTCACCTTCTTCCTCGTTTGTTTCTCCCTCCCCTTCTTCCTCTTCGCTTGGTGAAAGTAGTGATACTAGTAACCAGGTGGCTAAGAAGAAGAAGAAAGGGAAGGAGAAGAAGAAGAAGCCAATTCAGCAAAGGGGCAACCAAGCAACCATTGCTTTGAATGCATCATCTGATGAAAATCTGTCCATTAAACTTCCCAAAGCCAAATATCCATGCATAATTTGTGTGGGAGACCTTTTCATCAAGACTATCCTTACTTTCCTTGGATCCTGAAAGAATGGTCTTCCTATTTACACCATCCGGTGTCATTGACCTCTGGATATCATGTTGATAACCCACCATCAACTAGTGATAGTAAAGTTCATGGACAGAAGGGAAAGGTCAGGATTCCATGTAGGTTATGTGAAGGTAATCATTCCCTTCACGTTTGTCCTTTTTTGGATGAAACCAAAAGAGTGTTGGATAACCGTCCTGCATCACTGCAGCGACTTCCATTTGGTTACAGGAAACTCTCCCTAAGTCCTTCACTAGTTAAAAAACTGACTGACTAAAATCAACCATCGGTCGAAACCACTGAAAGTGAATCTTATGAGTCTATACCCGACCAAAGTCAACAGGTCAAGGTAATAATTGACCCAATTTCACCTTCAGCTAATCGTACCTTTCCCGAAGAGAGTGAAAATGATACCATTCAAGTTTTTTTTGTTACTTCGAATTCTAATGACCTTCGGGGCAATCTACCTGTTCCATCAAGACAGGAGGAAATTCCTCTAGTTCCCGTAACACAAGGGGTCAATTCTCTCATTTCTTCGATACCCCCTCCGAGTAGTCTAGTCACTTCCTTTGATTCGAATCGACTGGCAAGATCCCGCCTTCCTTCTTATGTACCTTTCCAGATCATAGTACAAGTTTGTAAAATGATCATGTTTGGAACTATTATAGATGAAGGCGCATCAGTGAGTATCCTTTCCTCAACTGCTTGGAAAGCACTTGGTTCACCACCGCTTATGCTTGTTACACAAAATCTGTTAATCTTTAACAAAAGAGCAAGTCAATCGTTAGGGACCCTTCCTAAGTTACCTATTACTTTAGGAGGGAAAACCATTCATCTGAAAGTAATGGTAGCCCCAGGGCCGTTATATTACAATTTACTTCTTGGGCGTGACTATGTTTATAACATGGAAGCTATTGTTTCAAGACTCTTTCGAGTGATGCATTTCCCACATGAAGCCAAGGTTGTCACCATTTACCATCTTTCATTTCCCGATCCAAACATAGCTCCAAGTCAATCATCATCCCTAAATGGTCCATTTATATCAACGATATCACTTGAACCTTCATTGCATCCACCTAATAACCATGAGTAGTCTGGTGAGTGTAATGAAGCTTGGGGACCATGCACCTAGTTGTAAAGATAGGTTTCTCTGTCGGTTATGTGATTGGTCTATCACACCATTCACCTTTGTCTATTTGAACGAAGCCAAATAGGTGTTGGATAGCCATCCTGCTTCACCGTAATGACTTCAATCTGGTTACAAGAGACTCTTCCTTTCATCATGCTGGGGGCATGCAAACCAATCCAAGCATAGTTTTTTTTTCGTTTCGAGCTTGTGTAAAAATGAAACTGAATTCAAGCATAGTTTTTTCATTTCAAGCTTGTGTAAAAATGAAATTGAATCCAAGCATAATTTTTAGTTTCAAGATTGTGTAAAAATGAAATTGAATCTAAGCATAGTTCCCCATGGTTCAAGCTTGTCAAAAAATGAATCCATTTACTAGTAACTAACCTTTGTGATTGCCGTTCTATCAGCCTTTTGAACCTTGGTTGTGTAAATCCCATCACCACCATCCCTTTGGCCGATCATACGCTTCCACTTGGTTGTTTTACCCATTTTTGAGGAACAATCGCAATGAGTGGTCTTATTAGCTAACATCTTCACAGAAATCAACATGTTTTGAGAAGTTACAACATCATCGGAACCAGTTGCTACCCTAGACACCACAAGTTCCTCAAAATAGAGTCCTATTTAAACCCTTTTTAGACTCGTTAAATATGAAAAGATTGTCAAGTTCTTGTCTTTTCAAACTCTATAAACATGAAAAGGACCGACTTATCCTTGTCATTAAACTCGTTAAAACAATAGCGACAAACTTGTCCATCTAGACGAGACCGAGTTTCACTGTCGCTAGACTCGTTAAAACATTAAATAGCAACAACTTTGCTCGAAGGGAAAATTATAGAACAAGAATATGTTATCCTCCTCAAGATTGAAAAAAATAAAGAGGTACTGGTAAACAATGACTGGGGAAAAGGGGAAGAAACTTGAAGAATTTATGGTAGCAAGTCGCTCTTGAACATGACACTTTCACTTCATCACCATTATTGAGTTGGGTTGGGTTATTCCGTTCACTGATCATCTCACGATTGGTCTTTCATACCATCCATCTTTTGGGGTTAATGCTACTAATTCATCTCAGTGTCGCTGACATGTTCAAGAGAAGTCATTCAGTTGAGAAATCACCATCCAGTTAATGTCTCATCCATTGTAATACCGCCAACCTTCATTTTTTCATGACTGCCATTCCTAAACCTTGTGTCGTCAGTTCAATTTTTCACCTCCAGGAAATCAGTTGCCTCGTTTTGTGTCGTAGATGTGGGATACATCAAGGCCCTCCTACGATGAGTCGCTTCTTGTCAACATCAACTCATTATCCAATAAGTTGACTTAGAAACAACCCTTTTAGTGCTTTGGAGCTTGCATACATCAATGGCAAGTTTCTCACTTCTGGTGATAGGTTGACATCAATGGCCTTCAACTGAAAGATTTTGCATGGTGTTTGACATCAGATCATGTATTCACACCACGTTAATTGTATAGTAGTACCTTGAGGTTCATTATCATTATCAATGATTCCTCTCGTGTCTGTTAAGAGTTCACACCATTGGCTGGTAATCAGGCAATGTCTTTCCATGTTCGACTTCAAAACATCTCTTCACATGGATTGACTTGTACATCGAGCGAAGATTGGACGAGTTTGAAGACCCCGGATCTAGTTTCATCCATCCAAGTTGCGATATACTCAGGAATGTAAAAACATCAAACATACAAAGGCTCTACATAGATGGTCATCCTAACCATGGATGATGACTCTATATGTGAAGATTCACCAGTCTATATCTGCAGACAGCTATCTGATCTATGTACATGAAATGAATTTATAAAGTTGATCATGGGAATGCCTCCCTCATCTAGATCATGAAAATTATATTATGATGATGTAATTTATTGTAACTTACGCAGGTCACCTTCCAGTTCGAAACTTCAGATCCTCATGATAAATCATTTCACCTGACATCAATATTTATGACTTCATACTTTAGGGGGCAACTGTTATAGACATATTTGGGTACATCAACCCCAAACTTATATGTCGATGTATTAGGGATCATCAACCCCTAAAAGAGTTGTTTCATACCCTAAAGGAACATAGTCATCTAAATACATCATTCCCCAAAAGTTCCAGTTGAGAAGCCATCTAGAAACTACTTAAATTGAACCATACTGACTGCTCCACTGGCAAAGTGCGATGCATACTGAGTGGTACACTGCCAGGGTGCAATGCATACTGTTTAGGCCTTTTATAGGGTGTGATGGGCGAGGATGGAAAAATGTCCAGGAAATTTGTCAGTTGATTGTTCATGAAATATTCCAAAACTTTCTCCTATGTTACTTGCATCTCTAAATTTGCCCAAGGATGAATAAGGGATCTAAGAAATCTCTAATCCCTTCTCTTGTGCAACCCATTGTAACAAGTGGAATGACACTAATCAAACCCCATGGATGAATCACACCCTTCTATAAATGGATCCCTCATCTAAGAGATCTGGAGGCTGGAATATTGTGAATTGCAAGGAAGTGCTGATAGTTTGTAATTGAGGAAAGAGCATTGTATTGTTGGAGTGATCTTGCTATTTCATGAGGTGAAGAAGGATTGAAGCTAGGAGGATGATGCTGGATCACACAACTGGGTTGTAATTATCCCTTCTATTAACAAATTTCTTCAAGTTTTCTTCCATATGATTGTGCAATTGTGAATGTTATCATTTGTGAATGCTATCATTTGTTCATTATATATCTAATTCTATAAAATTTATGTTGCAATAGATCACGATGCTTTGACGGTTCTTTGTTGCTCTACTTGTGCAGGTACTCTCAAGAACCATCTAAACTCTCACTGAAGTTCTTAAGCCATTCCTAGTTCAACCCTGACCCACAATGTTGTCTTTTCCTCATTGGTCTCTATTTTTTCCTTAGCTAGTTGCCACTCAATCTGATTCCTCATAAATGAGAGGAATACTCACAACTGCAAGTCTCCCATGAATGAAAGGACACTCACCACCATCCTCGTGCTCACATGTTTGCACATCATATTGTGCAAGAACAACTCCTACAACAAATTATGGTCATCAAAATCACAGGAATGGAAAATTTCCAAAAAAATGCGGGTTAAAGAACCCATATAGGACCTGTTCTCACAAATTGCCCTTAATTGGAATAAGTAGTAACATTCCCACAAGAACACGGGGTATGATGGGGATGACTACTTGCATGCTAGTAGGTTTAGAGCAAGGTCATGGAGTTTTCTCTTATCAAACTTCAGGTCGAAGACCTCCCGATGCAGTTGTTCATCCTTTTTCTTCATAATTTCTTTATGCCTCCGTGCCTCGTCTTCTCTTTCCCATTCTTATTTTAACCATTTTTCTCTCACGGAATCCATCATTCTCTTATGCGTCTTGAGTGGAATTACTCCTTCCTGTAGAGAGAGTGTCAACTGCTTCTATTTTTGCAGCTCTGCCAATAACAACAATTTCTCAAAATGCCATCCTTCAAAAGGACTCGAAATTCCCTCACATGCATCATCAATTAAAGATGTAGCAACCTCCTGAGGGCGAAAATTTCCCATATCAGATGTTGTTTCTTGTGTAACAACAACTTCGTTAATGGGTTTTATCACAGTTTCTTTATTTTCCTGTTCAACTTCCATTTTTACTGCTAGTTCTTGTGTGGTAGCAGTAACATCCATAGGCTTCTGTTCATCGTTTTCGTTTAGACCAACTTCAGTCTCTGCCACTGGTTCTTATGTAACAAAAATTACATCGACTCGTGGATATTATCATTCTCTTCCTCCTCTTGGTTGATTTCCTCCTCCACTGATGTTCCTGGTGAAATAGTGGTGTCAGCCAAGGGTTCCTATGTTTCCATTACTTGATCACTCTTTATGGATTGTGATGTCTCAGTTGTTGGTTCTTGTGTATCAACAACATCCTCGACAGGTTCTGGTGTAACATATTCCTAGTTTTAAGTTTGAATCCCCCTCGAGGTAGTGTCTACTACACAAACTTTGAATTTGGCTTCCACCAACTTCTCAGCACAGGCTACACACAGAGTTCCTGGGATTTCTCCCCTTCTGGCCCTGTCCACGGCCTCTACCAAAGTATCCAGCCCTAGGGCTCTTGGCTCTACCTTTCCTACTGTTAGCTATTCCCTCAATTCTTTTATTTCTTTTTCTAAAATTTCCATTTTCGAGAGCAAAGACTGGGTTTTTCTCTTACCAGGTGAAGGAGGTTTTTCTGGCTGAACTTGCTCCTCGTCCTTCTGCTCAACTTCTTCTTTGTCCTTTCTTGAAATGCATGGGGACTTTTGGTGCCCGCTAACCCTTATTCTTTGCTTCAGCCTTCTATCACCAATCATTTTATTAACTGACTTCTTGTTGACCCTCACTGTCGAGGACTGATATTGTTGCTTTTTTACCTCTGGAGTTTCCCCAGCCGTCTCTGTTTGCCTTCTGCGAGTGGTCCTAGGCCTTTTCTGCATGACCTATTCCCAATTATTGCCCTATCAGCTCAAGGAATCCAACACAATGAGTTTAAAAAGACCATGGTTTGTAACACACATTTCTGGATGTGCCACCATTTTCACAACCTTAGCCATGTGCCTAATATTGTCCAACAAGAAATAAGGAAGGTTGATTAGCTGCTGATGGGAGAGATGGTTCAACAATGGGAAATGGTAATTAAACACAATTGTTGCCCTTCCCTCACAAGTAATGTACTTAATGAGGAAGAGAGCAACATCCGCCCATGGCTGGGGGAGTGATAGCCTATCAATTCCCCTATTCCCTTGCTTTTCTTAACCAATAACTTGCTTTCTTGAAGAAAATCCCCTTTGAATGAGGGGTCATTAACCTTCCTATTAAACCATCTCTTCCCTTCTGCTGGCAATCTTGTTACTTTGGCGATAAATTCTTTCGTGACCTCCAATTTCAATCCTCAGACTTCCATCTGGTTTCTTTCTAGGTTCTTTGTGAATTCCATGGCCACACCATTGTTTGATCCTTCCAATCTTCGGAAGAATTCGAACTAGCCTGCATCTTTGAAAACCTGGCATGCTTCAGGGAAACCTTCTAGGGCTTCTGTATACCCTGGCTCATGCTGTAATACTGCTCCTCCCATTACCTATGCAATTCAGTGCGGTTTCACCTGCTTATCCTTCCCTTCGGCACACACTCTAGTTGTTTTAACCTATATTGCTATCTTCCTCCTCTCTAAACACTCTGAATGGGGATTCAGCGCTTCCAGAGGGGGCAAATGGTAGGGTGGCAGGGTGGTGCTAGTGAAGATTTTGGATTAAGATTTGGCACACATGGTTCGTATTGCTCAATGAATTTTTCCTTAATGGTGAGTCATGGGGAGGTCTCGTCAATGGTGCCCTTACCATTTTTGGTATGATTCGACATTAAATAGCGATAACTACCAGGTCACATGCCTTAATTGTTGGATTTTTCAAATAATTACAAATCATGTGACGGTCATGTCGTGATGTGATTTGTTCCCCCCAGCTTAATTATGACAGCCATCCTTGGTCGGCAATAGTCATGTTAAGTTGCTATAATTACAAAATAAAATGAATTCAATATTACCTTTTTGATGACGTACCTGGGTGACATGGGACGAAGTAATGGGCGGCACAACATGGAATCATCCTCGGGCAGCGAGACACATGAACTTAAATCTGATGAAGAGGCTCAGGGTGATGTTTTTTCTCTTTATTACAATAGAATATCTCGATTTATTCCTGAAAATTCGTCGGTCATTATAGGTGTAACAACCAAGACGATTGATATATATTAATTTAATTTCTTCAAAAGGATAAATAACAAAAGATCATATAACAACACTTATCGCATGATATACTTTGGAATAATAAATGTTGTTACAGAGGGTGTAACAGCTACCACCAGGTGGTTTTCAACTACTACAAAAGTGTTTGTTTGCACTTAAGAAAGGTTTTCACAGCCAGATTATTGTTATATATATATTTGTTTTTTTTTTTTGAACAGTGTAAGAACGTCATTAAGTGGTTTTTAGCTTTTACATTTATTGGAAAATTAAAATTTGTGTAGCACAGGGGGGTTTTCCTCTGTTCTCGTAATATGTAGATCTGATTTTGTGACAATGTCGACAAATGAATCCTTCGAGGTAAGTTTGTGATACAACCGAAGACGGTTCCCCTTTGCAAGTAATCATGTTGTTGGTACCATCCCATGACTTCCTTTTCCCCCCTAAAACATATCATTTTGCTACTTATTTCCATCATATATCTCTTAGATCCCTTGAAAATTGACTAGTTAATAGTCCTATAGTTATTAAAATGCATTAAAATTGATTTAGGAGTTTTATGTTAACGAATTAGGAATTTTTGGTAAAATGGCTACAGGAAGTTCCAACATCCTGTAATTGGTTCATTGTTTGACATGTGGCATGACAGCTAGGCTAGAGCGAAGGGTAGGGATGAAAAGTAGAATGTCCAAGCATGGACGAATACCTATCCTACAACAGAATTGACCCTCCTACATGCGCGGTCAACGAAGGTCAAAGTATAGCATGTTGGCGACAAAGGCAGCAACAGCAAAGCATTCTAAA
>APFE030854707.1:83005-109438 GCA_000404065.3 Pinus taeda | reverse complement strand
TTTCCTTTCAGATTCCTCCGGGCGGAGTATGCTTCGATCATGCGGCTTATCATGTAGTACTTTACATGCGAGGGAAGATTTTCACAGGTTTTCTCTTGTCACATTTGCATGTTGATGCACTTTACCCGAGTGAGGATGATGAACATCCCGGTTTTCTTCTTCCAGGACATTCAGAGGATGTCATCTGTGTTTCAGAGGCAGTCCCCAGCTCAGCAGCATAGGAGTTTGTGCCATCATGGTCTCATTCAGCTCGTTGTTTCTCATCAGTTGAGTCAGCAGGGCATTCCATGGGCAGACTTCATTTCTCATGAGGTCTTTGCAGCGCCACCATAGCCACAGCTAGAGCCAGAGGCCATTCATGAGGAGGGAGGTCCATCACACCAGCTCGAGATTATTGTGCCAAGACATGTTGTTTCCCCACTGCAGTGTACATATCAGAGAGGTCATAGGACCTTGTTTGTAGCAGCTCGACGAGTATTTTCTCCACAGCAGGTGGAAGGGGTCTCGTCATCATCATCAGATCAGCGAGTGTTATCTCCACACCAGGTGGAAGGGGCCTCGTTACCGACAGCAGCACAGGTAGCCGAGAGGGGCAAGCAGCCCATGATTGAGGAGAGAGTGTCAGGTGATCCGGTTATTGATCTTGACGCCAGTTCTCCTAGCACAGAGCTCAAGGATATCATCCGAAAGCAAAGCACCGAGATTCATTCACTGCAAACACAATTATTGATGGAAAAATGGATAATCAAATATTTAGAGCAACGAAACAAACAGCTTGAGGATGAGAAAGAGTTGGATGAGCTATGGAGGATTCGAAGTGATCGAGTCATCAACCGTAGGAGGCCCGGTGACTTTCTACCCAAGGAGAGGGAATCCATGCTTATCCGAGTGAACACACACTAAGAGGGGCTGTTGGCTAAGGCCAATCAGAACAACAAGTTGCTAAGGAACATGAAAAACCATTATTGGGCAAGGATGCTTGTTTGCAAGGCGAAGATGAAGGTGTTCCAAAGAAGGTTGACCGAGGTCCGCAAGAGGAAGAAGAAGACCAACCCGCTCAGTATCTTGGCCGAGGCTTCTCTCACTCACCATGATACTCACTATCTTCCTCCTAGTAGAAAACCCAAGAGATTTTGAGAATTTTGAGGCATTTTTGACATTTTTGGGAATTTTACAGGTTTTGGCCATTCGAGTGGTCTCACCCCTTACGAGACCAGTCGTGGGGACAGCTTAGAACGGGGAAAACTCTACATGGTTGGAGTTTTCATGAAAAAGTACACTTGCCTATGGAAGGGTTTCAAATTTTGTGAAGATTTGGGCTCCCTAAAGCTCACAATACATGCAAATTTTGACTTTCTGCCCCTTTTTTGAGTTGCAGAAAGCAGTCTTGGGAGATTTGATTTTTGAGGGGTCAAATCAACTCCAAATTCAAAAATTCTAGTTGGGTTGGAAAGTAGACTTCCAGACCTTTCCAATGCGCTATGCTGCACCTGATTTGGACACCGGGAAGGCCCTCCAACTGAGCTGCAAAAAGGTGCGACCAGTCGAGCCAAGGGTGCGACCACTCAGGCAAACTTTGCCAGTTTTTGACCAGTTCGGCCAGCAAAGCACTTTTTTCACTTTGGTTGACTATTTGGGCATGTAAATGATGGATTCTTATGTAAATTTCATGGCATTAGATACTTTTACTCTTATTTACCTCTTCTATAAGCTTCTTTGATGTAAATAGTGAAAATTTAATACATGGATAGGCTTCCTAAGTTTTAGAGGCAAGTTGTTGAGCTGGCCTATTATTTAGTGATTGATTTAGAATTAGTTGCAACAGCTCCTAGGAAGCTGAGCTCGACCCCTAGAGGTGGGTAAAGGAGTTAGACCTTCTATATTATGCCTTCTCTTTCTCATTTTCATGGTTGGACTCTAGAGGGAGAAGCTCTATTGTATTTTTTACTTGTATTTCTGCAATTTGAGGAAAAGGAAGGCCAGGGTTTTGCAGACTTCATTGTGGATTCTTGTGGATTATTATGTTGATGGTGTGTTTCCTACTTGTCATTGTAAGTGTGTTTATGTGTTCCATTTCTTAATCTCTTGTTGCTATTTAAACAAAAGAAGTGATAAAGTTTGAATTCATGCATGCCATGCTCAGCTTTCAATTTTGTTTAAATTTTATGTTTTCCACTGTCTAGAGAGGATTCGAATTCATTGTTTGCCCTCTTTAGCTTCTCTTCATTCCTCCTTGATCATCTCTTTCAACTAAAGGCATCAGCATAGACTCCTACCTTGCCCCAAAGAACCACCTGCAAAAACTGAGCTCAATCCCCGCACCCTGAATTGCACTCCCTCCAAATGCCACCAAAAACCCCAAAAACTTTAAATCAAATCCCCTTATCAGTTTACTAGCCTAAAATCCTTGTTCCTAATTGGTCAACTCATCCTATTGACAAAATTCACCGAGTTTTGACCCGAGAGAGCCTTCTCATACCTCGTAGGGCTAGCTACGAGGTGAAATGGTTTGATGTAGCTTTGAGGTTTGTCTATCTCAGCCTAGGTGAAATCTCAAACGCTAACACAATGAACTCACAGTAAGAATATGGAGAGTTTTGGACATGATGAAAAACTGAAGACCAAAAGATAACAGACCTCCTCTCACCATGTGAATCCAATTCCTTGATGGAGCATTGGAAACAATCTGACTGATAGTACATGAACAAGTGATAGATGTATGATGAATACTTAAATATTGCCTCCCTGTCTAGCTTTAGCAGTTGGTCATGTATTTTGTTGGCAATGAACTTCGCATAGTTGTATTTCATAGTAGGGGGCTTCCCAAGGCTATATGCAGACAAAAGGACAAACATTGTTTCATCAATATGCTCATTCGTTGAGAAACCCAGCATAGAGGATATCATGTCCACAAGCAACTTGCCTGCCTCATTGAAATTTACATACAGGAAAGGAGGTGGCCCAGTAGGTTGGCGGCTGCTCTCATGAAAGTCTTGGCAATTGTAGAAATCTCAGTGCTGGAGAGCTTGGAGCCTTCATCCAACAGGTATTTTATGGAAAAAGGGAAGAGCAGTTGGGTCTGCTTGAAATTGAGCATCTGATTGATGGAATCAGGAGTGATGTGAAAAAGTATGCTCCCAGATGGAGACTTGACAGCTCTGAGGCTCTGGTCATAATTCTCAGCACATAGGTGGATTATTTCAGGAAACATATTCACAGAAGGCAAGAAATAAATGGGCAAATTTGACTCCCAGATACCATAGATGTCACTGTTGCTTAAGTGGCTATTCCTCAGCTGGAAGAAAGTCTGCAAGTGGTTTCTCTCTCCAACAAAATCCTGAATGAGGAAGTCACTGTCAACTAAAGGCATTTCTTCAAGCTCCTTGTTAGGTGTATTGATACAAGCAACATCTAGAGCTGATGGAGTGGCCATATTGAGATCTTTTCTAGATTAATACTTGAGCTCAGGATTAGTGAAACTAGTGAAGACTGCAAACTGAATTTACACTTGGGAGTGACTTTTCCTGTTTGTATTTATGGTAGGGGAAAACTTTCAGAGTTTCAACAGACTTTTTTACTGGATTGATAAACTGTGGGGCAATCTACAGAGAGAAACAAAATGTTTTGAGCTAAGTAGCTGGAGCTTTGCAGAGGGATTTCTGGTAAAATGAATCAATGCACCACTGTATGAACTTCTGCCGGCAAGCTCAGGTTTTAAAATCACTCTTTAACGGTGAATTTTTCAGGAGGGCACAGGTTTACCGAGTTTTGTTGGAGTAGGAGCTTTACCAAGGAATTTAGGCAATATTCAAGTACATAATTGGCCTAGTGGGGAGCTTGCAGAATTTTATGCAGGTAAATTGGAGAAAAATGGTGAAAACAGGGGTGAAATAGGTTAACTGTGGGCAGGTACCTGGTTTTTACAGCTCCGAGGACGTTGAACTGGTGCAATGGTGAGCAATTGACTTGCAGTCTTAGGTGGTGGCAGCTTCGAACGGTCAAATTCCGAGTTTGTTGGCAAATCGTCGTAAACAGCATGCACAACGCTCCAGAAATAAGTCGTGAAAATGACATAAAACGGCCCTTTTACTTGGTTTTATGCGAAATTGGGACTTTTGGCGATTTTTGGCGCTTTTCGGCAATGACGTCAGCATGATGTCATCGGTGGGTCCCAGGTATGGCAGGATGATGTGACGGCTGATGAGGATGGCGACATGGCGGTAACATGGTGGCAGGGCGTGGACGCAGGTGGATGACATGGGAGCGACGTGGAGTAGCGGCGGGGATGCGGTGGTGACGTCATAGGTGACGCGGGTGTGACGTCATAGAGTGGAGGGTGGTTTCCGGTATTCCCCGCACCACCCTTGGGTCATAAGCGGTATAAGGGTGGGGGGGGGGGGGGTCCGAACACCCCAGGAAGGCAATGCGTGGTGGGGGTACGACGGGGAAACCACAAATCCCCCGGACGCTAAACCTTTGCCGCTTTCCTGGTGAAAATGACTGCCCACCCTTGGATCTGGAGGGCCGATCATCGGACGGCTGGCGGGGAATATGTGGTGGCGGCAGGTTAAGGCATGGGACCCGCCAGTCGTGTAATAAAAAATGTGAGCGGGGGGTAGGTTTAAACTTAGGCTTAGTGAGGGTTTATAATGTGCGCTCGATTTGTGTTTATTTAAAACATAAGCAAACCTTTAAACACTTAGCACAGGAGGGGTATATGGTTATTTGATTTTAACCAAGGGTTTTAATCAAATCTCATAGCTTTAGGGAGGTGGAGGGTTAATACTAGTCCCGGATGGACTAAGTATTCCCCAGGACATGACTATTATAGCTATATTTCTGGGGGGGTATTTAATAAATGTTTTGGGATTTTTATATCGTTTTTTATAGAACTAGGGAAGGGGGCAATGTTTAAGGAGCTAAATAATAAATTAGTTGTTAATATGAGTTGGTGAGGTGGAAAATGCAGGTGGAAAAACTAAGTCCATGAAGTGAAACTTAGTTGTATTAGAGAAATGGAATTCAGAATAGTGATTTTTACACAAGAAATGTGGCTTCTTTTCCTTGAGTAAACTCATAAATTGACTTGGTACTTGTTATGGAATGAAGTGAAAAATGACTTTTGGGCAGATCCCAAGGTCCTTGGGGGATGTTAATAAATGATGTTTGGGGAAAAAGGGGGAAATTAGTCATGCTTCCATTTGTTATGTCATCAAACCTCTGCCATGGTGCAAACATCCTGAATGAGATGAGTTCTTCATGATAAGCCAAATGGTAATGGCACCTTTACTTCTGCAACCTTACACTACTTACCCAGCCTAGCAATCCTAACATTTTTTCTTCACTTGAATTGGGTGCACTTGAATTAGAAAACCCTGATTGTCCTCTTTTTCTTTTGATTGCCATGCTATCTAAATCTGCCCTTATTTCTTCCAAGGACCCAGATTAAGTAGTTGGGCTCCTTCATTTCTCTACCTAGCTAGTCATCTGCCAAGCTTGAGCTGTTTGGACAGGAATCATTCTCTATTCTGCAACAAGAAATTTAAACATGGCATGGTCCAGATTGAATTGTTGGGCCATCCATCAAGTATAATTAGCAGCAGTATTTGCACATTGTGATGTTGCCAATATGATAGTAGTGGCATTTTGACTGGCCACTTCCATGGTCTTTGATTTGGGGTTCATTTTCACTATTCTTTCTGACCAATTAATTTTCTTGCCTTTTGATTATTCTTTTAAGGCATACCCTCTTTTCATTTTTTAATTTTCCTAGTCTATATACAAAATATGGAACCTTTGCAACATGCAATGATGAACATATTTAGCCCTTCCACTATCAATCATGAAAAATAAAACTTATTGGAATAGGAACCTAAAAGTGGCTCCACTTGGGGATGGCTTTTCCTGGTGAAAAGCCAATAACAGCAAGTCATATGGCCTTATTTTTCAATTCTTGCTGCAATGAATCCTCCTTATCATGGACACCTTTGATTTGAATCATATGAACCTGTATGCAGTATCGTTTGACCTATTTTGTGCAAGAATTATCAATTTATGTCTTGCTGGCTTGTATGACTGTTTATCATTGGTTCCCTATTCTTTATACCTTCCTCATATTTGCTTGTGGAACTTTCAACATATATGCCACACTTGATACTGATCTTTCTTCAAAATTTGTTGTCTTGGTTCTCTATCTATCTGCTGTAAAGAAAAAATGTTGAAAATAAACATATTTATGTACAATATGTAATTGTGTTGTGTTCATGAATCATAGTAGTGCTTGAGCATTCTCCCATTCACTAGGCCTTCCTCATTATTTGAACCTTCCAGAATCTTTAGAAAAAAGGTATTATTACCCTGCACAGCTTGAATTACAAATGGTCCTTTCCAAAGAAAATCAAATTTGCCATGTTTCGCTTTGTCTTCCCTCCTAGAATCCTATTTCAGTACTTTGTTTCCTATGAAAAAGTCTTCAGCTTTTGTTCTTTTGTAAAACATCCTTTTCAGCTTCTCTTGTAGAACTTGGGTTCTATGATACACTTCTTCACTTGTTTGTTGCAAGTGAATTGTTTGATTGATCCTCCTCTGGATATCATTAGGTTCTGCTTGTATTTCCTGCAGCAATTTAATCACAGGGATCCCAAGAGATGAAGGGAAGACAGCTTCCAGACCATATACCAATTCATATGGACTTGTACCAATAGATCTTTTAGTGGTCAATCTATCTTCCCATAGTGCATTTACCAGCTTCTTATGCCAATTCTTTTTATTCTCCTCCAAGATCTTTTTGATGATGTTAATGAGGCTTTTATTGGAGGACTCAACTAGGCCATCGCCTTGAGGATAATAGGTTGTGGAATGACCTAGGGTAATATGATATTTGTGATAGAATCTGATCATTCTTTTGGATTTAAAGGCAGCTGCATTATCTGGTATGATCTTTTATGGGCAGCCAAATCTAGACAAGATATTGGTTTCTAGGAATTGCATGATGATTGAGTCATTGGCTTTTCTACAAGGTATGGCCACTATCCATTTGGTAAAGTAATCTGTAGCTGTTAAAATCCATCTATGCTGGCCAGAGGATGTAGGGTGAATTTCCCCAATGAAGTCTAAACCCCATTGTTGAAATGGTTTTTCAGTTGAAATAGGTTTAAGGGGTAAAGGCATCAACTTTTTCTTTCCTTCAAAGATCTGACATTTATGACATGACATCACAAACTTTTTTGAATCAGCAAATAGAAAGGGCCAATAAAATCCAACCCTTAGGATTTTATCAGTAGTTGATTTCCAATATAAGTGCCCTCCACAATCTCATGCATGAAATTCTCTAAGGACTTTATCAGTTTCATCTAAAGTTAGGCAGTTAAGCAAAATACCTTCATGATTTCTCCAAAATAATACATTATCTATGATACAACTTTGAAGCTTTCATTTTCAGAAATCTCTTTTTGGTTCTGGATAACCCTGGAGGAGCTTGTAGGTTTAACAATACAAAACATATATTAGCATATCAAGGTGATTGTAAGAAGGCTTGACTGATCTGTGGAGTCGCCATCTCCTGTTCGTTATCCAGTTCATTGATGTCAAGGGCTTGGAAATTGGTTTCAGTCATTAGCTTAGCTAGTCCTTGTCCTTTTATAAGTTTTGTTGGCTTAATCTCTATGTCATATTCCAAAATGTTGGCTATCCATTTGCCCCTCTTACCTTCAATTCCCTCTTGAAATGTCTTTGACCACTGCATTGGGAACATATGCAATTATGTGAGAGTACAAGATATAAATTCTAAAATCCTTTATGGCCTTGACAAGGGAATATGCTTGCTTTTCCATGATCTGGTATTTGAGTGGGGCATCTCTAAGGGCTCTGTTGAAAAAAGCAATGGGTTTCTCACATCCTGAGTCATCCTTTTGTAATAAGACAACAACAATTGTATGTTCAGATGCAAAGGAAAAAATTATAAAGTCTCTATCAAATTTAGGACTTGTAAGAACAGGTTTTCTTGTTAAAGCTACCTTGATTTCCTCAAAGGCTTGTTTGGCTTCTACTGTCCATTTGACTTTGGCATCTTTCTTAAGCATGTTATTCAACAATATTATTAGTTCGGCCAAGTTAGGAATAAATCTTCTTAGGAAATTAATCTTTCCTAGAAAATCTTGTAATTCTTTGATGTTTCTTGGATGAGGGACTTGAAGGATAGCTTGAATCCTATCAGGGTCAATTCTTATACCATCTTTTGAAATTATATGAGCTAGGAGTTTTCCTTCTTCAAGGCCAAATAGTGATTTCTTTGGGTTCAAAGATATGCCATATTTTCTACAAATTAAGAACACCCGTCTGAGATGTCTTAAATGTTACAGGGCCTATGTTTAATCTCAGCAGTGAACTGATGGTTAGGCCCAAAAGGAAGTTTGCAGGTGCTTGTAAAAGTTGCCAAACTATGTGCATGTAAATTATGGCTTCTAGGTATTTTGGTGAGCTGAAATTCCAAAAAGCTTCCAAGTAATTCAATTGCAGCTATCCTGTAAGACCTTAGCCTGAGATCATTTATGACAAAATTTCCCTTTATTTGCTATACAATTAAATCTGAATCGCCCAAAATGGAAACTTTGGTCACTCCAAGACTCCTAATTAGTTTGAGACCTAGAAAAAGGGCTTCATATTCGGCCATGTTGTTTGTACATCTGAAGCTAAGCCTATATGCATGACCTAGAGCATGGTCATTTTGTGTATTGTGTATCCAAACCCCTGCTCCTACTCCTAGTTTGTTCATTGACCCATCAAATTCTAAATACCACAAGATTTCCTGATCAATGCTTCTTTCAATGGATTTACAGATTTGTTTAGTGGGCATGTCTGGCTTTTGTGATTCATGTGATATATTAGTTGGCTTTGTTGTTTTAATCATATCAATGATCTTTTGATCTTGGGCACTAGACTCTTTGTTTATGTTTCTTGTTTCTATTATTTTTAGGAGCTTGACCTCAGTTTTGGGACACGTATTAGCATTGTATAGTATAAATCAGTCCAGGTCTGAATGAATGGAGTAGATTGGGAAATTTTGGGGCTTCTCTTGGCTGCTGACCACATATTTCATCAATGTTTCTTGGTATAATCTCTTTGGCTGGCCAAAGACTGAAATTGTGGCATATGACATGTCTAGTTGCAAAGATCCCTGGAGTTTGGCACCCCATGATCTGGATAAAAGCATACCATACTTGGGTGGAATGTCAGCTACTACCACATCCACCAAAATTGTTTTAGCTGGGTATTGGACTAAGGTTACACAAAGGTCCTTGATTAGGCCTAGACATCTTACCTGGCTAGAATCAAATGAAAACAAATCTTTATAAGGCCTTGTGATGTCTAGGTCAAGTTTTTCCATTACTGACTTGGGCATTAGATTATGAGAGGCACCTGAGTCAAACATGGCATTGTGTAGCACTTTGTAATGAATGTTTAGGCTCACATAAAATGGAGGGATACCTCCATCCACTGATTTTCCATTGACTTTTGAGCCAAAAATCAGTTTTGGCTGATCATCCAGAATATTAACTGCATCGCTATTCTTTGGTACTTGCAATGACCTATTGATTTGTTGTCTAAAGACCTCATGTTTAGCCAGTTTAGAAAGAGGAATGGCTATCTTCAACTACCCAATTTCTGTTTCTAAATTGAAAGGCTTTTCCATCTGAACTTTTATATTCTGAGCAACAAATTTTTCTTTTTCTGCTAGGTTTTGGGTGACCTTCTCATGGCCAGGTTCACTGTTTTGAGGTATGTCTGAAATGTGATTGTTTTCTGGAGGTTTGCTCAAGAGTTTTGTTGGAATAGATGGTTTAGATGAGGGATTTACTGAAGGCTGTGTATCAGATACATCTTCCACTGTGATTTCCTTTTGGATTTTTTTATCCGAGGACTCTTTTAAGACAACTTTATCGCTGGGTTTCTTGGGTAGTTTGGTATGTGTTGATATGGTAAGCTCAGGCACATCTATGGTTCTGCTTCTTAATTTATACTGTTTGTGTACTTCATACACTGTTGTATCATACCCTTCTCTAAAATCAAATGATTCACCCGATTTTGTTTGAAATTGTTTGCATTCTTGGGCTTGTTGATCATCTTGTGTTAAGAATACTTGTTGTTCACTGTCCAAACCCATTAGATTGATGTGGGGATCTTCTATTTGTTCATTAGAGGTTGAGGCCGCTGCATAGTTTTCTTGAAATGGAGGTCTGATATTCTGATCAGGACCAGTCCTCCCAGCATTTGGGTTTTGATTTTTTCTAAAATTAGGATTCCTAGTAGTGTTTCTTGTTTGCCCTTCCCAAGAGGAATTTCTCTCAATGGTCTCAACTCTATCTCCCAAATTCTCCATACCTTTCATAATTTCATCTAGCTTTTGCTCAAAAGCTGAGGGTTCCTCTTTAAATGTTGTTCTTCTCTCATTTTTAGCTCTGGTTCTCTTAGCAATCAGGTTTGCCTCTACATTGACAGCTATATTTTGCATGTCAGCTATAACTGATATGCCATATCTAAATCAAAACCATCGGGGAATTTGATCAAGGCCAAGTCAGGTGGAGGTCTCAGGTTCTGAGGAATGGCGTTGTATACATTGTTGAACCTAACACAATAATCTTGAACTGTTTCTTGTGGACCCCTTTTTAAATTATCATACTCAGTTAAGATGTGTAAAGGGTCTTTCTTCTTTTCCCATCTGTTTAAGAAGCTTAGGTATAAGGCATCAGAACTGAGTATAGAATGTGGAGTTAATGACCTAAACCAGGTCCTTACATCCCCGATTAAACTTTGTACAAAATTTTCATCCTTACATCTTCATCATCAATTTAATAGTTCTCAAAATAGTCCTACATTTTCTTGGTGTGTTGTTGGGCTGTATAAGAACCGATACCATCAAAGTAAGTGATCTTGCTTTGATAATCTTGGGGCATAGCCCCAGGATTTACAGGCAAGTGTAAAGGGGCATACATGTTAGCCATATTTGCAGAGATAAATGGGACAGGAAGAAGAAGTGGAACAGTTGGAGGAACAGGGATAACAGGAGTAGGATGTGTGGTGTATGGAGGAGTGGGGAAACTACTTTGGGAAGTGGATGAAGAACTATGGGAAGTAGAAGTAAAATGAGGATGAACTGATACTTTAGCAGGGGTGGGAATATAGCTCTGCTGAACTGCTTCAGTACTTGAATTAGAGAACTTTTCTTGTTGCTCTTGCTTCTTCAGGATTTTAGGGATTAAATTGGGGTTTTCAAAAATAGTTGGAGGATCTCGGTCAGGGTTTGACCTAGTGTAACGAGTTTTCTTATTTGGAGCCAGCTTGTGAGCTGCTTTCCTAGTGTTTTATGAGAAGCTTATAGTCACAACTTTTAGAGGTACTTCCCAGGAGATTCGTTTGAAAAACAGGAAGCTTGTTTCCTTTTAAGTGTCAATTTGAAACTGAAGATTCCCCAGTGGAGTCGCCAATGATGTTAACACTCAGGTTGTTCCCTGTTTCCTAAAGGGAATACGACTGAGGTAACCACTAACCAATCTTTTAGTTACAGGTCCTAGCCTACCTGCAACCAGAGAGGGCTCTATCTTTATAATTTAGCATTGTTGTGGGTGATTTTAGGCTAGTTATGGTGCACTGATTTTGTTTTAAGTTTGGCTGGTTGGCGAATTCAAACAGAGCTGGTATATAGATTACAGAACAGCTTGAGCCATTTGGGAATGGAGTTCATGACTGTATACTGCTGAAGAATGTCTTTGATGGAATAGTATTGCTGCAATGCCAGATAGGCATCTGTGGAACAATCATTCAAGTTTGGGTGATGAATTTATGACATTAGTGAGTGAAAGGCAATTAAGAATCTTTCACTATGCTAATAAGGGGAGAAAGTGAGAATATTGTTCAAGAGCAGTTAAGAATTCCTAAACAGTATTCACAGTGAGAGAATCAGTTTAAATATGAGCAATTAAGAATTCACATCCATGGCTAATTCTGAAGAAAACATATTTAGAAACAGAGATTGAGTAGAGGGTGTATCTAAACAAATCCTAAGCTATTCCTTTTCCCTGTTGCTAAGAACATGAAAACATATATGAATATTTTTGCATACATAGAAGAACAAACACAGTTCAGTGTAACTTATTGTTCCATTAAATGACACAAGAATCCTGCAGCATAACACAGTCCATCATTTCCACCTTCAGACAGTATAGGAACCAGGAACTTCACCAGCAATTTATATTAGCAAAATGTCTTAGATATAGAATGCAGCTCTTCAGAGTGATTCACAACAACCGACCCCCAATATGCTCTACGGGAGGATATATATACAAAATAGGAGATAAAATATCTTGATGATGAGTCATTTTAAAATAAATTACATCACCAACTCTCTAACAGAAATAAATGAAAGAAATAACTGCAGCAGTTAATATTGGTATGGCAGTTGTCTTTCTGTCAGACAAATTTTGACTTTTTGGATTAACCAAGTTGGTTGTAGTTGCGTCTTTAATCTACGTTTGCTGAGCACGTTGTCTTAGTGCATTGTTGAGTCACTGTGTTTGATGCTTTCTATAGTTCCTGTGTATTTGATTCTTTGCTGACATGTACTGTGACTGAGATCTGAAGATGAGAAAAAGGGAGAATATACCTAAATCACCTGGGCAATACTTCAAGCATTGCTTGCCACTAATCAGCTGGAGGTAACTGATGTCTCCTTACCTTTACAAGTGTTTCATCTGCTTCAGTATATCTATAAAAATTTGGAGGCACCTCAAACAGATGATTAATTTCATGCTCAATAAAAAATAGATTCTCCAATTTATCATATAGATATTGCCTAGAGGGAGGTCCTGCTTCTTCTGTGGAGCTGGTGGAGGTTGTAATCTGATTTTCAACATAATTGTTGATTCTGGTGGTGTATTGTTCAAAGGACAACAATTTTCCAGTGCCAGTCACTAGGCTGGGCAATCCTCTATCTTGCAATGCTGTTATTCTTGTCCTGAAATCATTTATTTCTATCTGCATATCTTGACATTTCCTTTCCAGAGTCTGTGTGAAATTTCTCAAGGTCAGCACTTTCTTTGTTGTTAGGATAATGTCTGTTCAGTTGTTAATATCTAGTGTTGCCAATTCTTCCTTGGTGTGAGTATTCAGGAAATGGATCATCTTGTTAGCCTGCTCAGGCATGATCCCCAATGCTGCTCTGGCCTTCTGAATTTCAATTTGAGCTATGCCTATTAATTCAATTTGCTCATGAATGGCCTGTATTGATTGCCATTGGTCATTGATTGATTGGCCAATTTTGGCCCATAAAATCTTTTTAATCTCAGCCAGAGTTTTGTCTAGAAGCAGTTCTTTTTCGAAGGCTTTTACTCTGGTCTCTAGGGATTTTATTTCCCTTTTCTTATCGGCCACTGTCATTTTAGACTTGTTATAACTGGCCTCTAGTTTGGCCAATCTTTCTTTGGCCTCATTTATTTCTGTCACTTGAATTTCAAGCTCCTTGACAGCTTTCATTAAGTCCTCCATGCTCATACTGGATTCTGGCGCTACTGTTGTTGCTGTTGTTTCTTCTGTAGTTGATCTTGTTGTTGTAGGTGCTGGAATAACAGGAGGGGTTGTTGCTGCTTGTGTAGGAGGAGCAGGGCCAAGAGTTGTAGATGTTTGAGGGGGTTGGGAGGTTGACTCCGCTTGCTTTTCTTCCAATGCCTTTTCCAATTATGCTTCCATCTGTAGTATTCTCTGATTCATCTTGAGAAGCAGATCCATGGTCTCATCAACCTGTTTTTCTTGTGCAAGTTCTGCTGTTTGAGGATGAATGGTTGCAGGCAGCTTTGCCGGCTTTCTGAGTGCAGCAATTTCATCCTCCTTTTTCTTCATAAGGGCCTTGATACCCTTTGGATCTTTAGGATCATGTCCTAGATCAATAATTATGTCTTCCAACGTTTTAATCCAATTGTCTTTAGCAGTGGAAGACATCCTTTCCAAATCTAATTGTGTATTTGTATTTTTCAGTGACTCTTTTAACTGATGGGCTAGCATGGCCCTATCTGCAAGTGTGGCATACACCATTTCCCCTATTTTCTTGTGGAGTTCAATTTGATCCATGGGATGTATGTCCTTGGAGAGGACCTCTAGATTTGTCTTTGTGTAGTCTGCAGATGATTTGGGCTTTGGAACCTTAGGCTTAAAATGAGTCAAAATCATCTTGTCCTCCTTGATATCATATGCTGCCATCAATCTTTGTTTCTTGGAGGGTGTTGTCTTTAAGAATTGATCATAAAGTTGTACTCTCAAGAGTTCATTTTGTGCCTTAATTTCTATAAAAGTTCCTTTGATACCAGCTGGTTGCTTGCCCTGCTGTCTGGAAGAGGACACTTCTGTACTTTGCTGCATACCTTGTTCCTGCTGGAATGAGTTGGTAGCAGTTTGCTGGCTAGATTCTCTTTCTCTGCTTTGGCTTTCTACCCTTTCTTCACTGATGTGTTCTTCAGTCTGAGGGTCAATTCTTGGCCTCTTGGCCTCTGGTTGCTGTGTTGACCCACTTGGAGGTGTGGGCTCCTATCTATCTCGTTTTCTGCCCCTTTCCTCATTGAGAGGAGTTTGTAAGACTGGAATCTGTGATGCTTCAGATTGCTTTAGAGGGGCTTGCCCTTGACTTTGATCTTTCGAAGTGCTGGGCTGCTGCTCTGTCTCTGTCTCCTGTTGTGCATCCATCACTTCCTTTCCCTTTGTTGTAACTTTTGTTGTTGTATGTGCCTACTAGATGGTCTATGCGGCTGTAGCAGTGGATGTGCCTTCTTCGACTTGGATTGGTAGCTTGAATGTCACCTGGTGAAAAGAATTCAAGTCAAGAGTTTTTTCTAAATATTTTATAGTTTGCTCCATTGTCTCTTCTTGAGAAAATTCCTCAACTAATGTCCCTGGCACCCATTCATCTTAGTTGGCAAAATGTTCAATTTATGGATATGGACAATTCTTATAGGCTAACAGCCTATATTTGACTCTTCTAGCAATGATAAAGCCATTAGGGTCATAGGGGACCCACCAGAAACTCCTTTTTAGTTTAAGCTGTTGCCCCGGTATTTGATCGGCCTCTTGCCAACCATCTTTCTTGTTCATGATGAAGGGGCCTAGACGGTCTTTGAATTTCAGGTTGGCTTTATTCTTGGCACTATGAAAATGTGTAAGATGAGAATTGATGAGTTGCCTATAGTATTCCAAGGCAAACAATCTCATAGGCACATATCTTGGGAGACTGTAAGGACAAAGCTCACAACCATAGATCCTGATGACTATGCGATTTTGGTATAGATACCAATCACCTATTTTATAATTCTTGGATAGCTGCAATATTTTCTGCATGTCACATGACAACCTAGGAGGAGGAGTTCTTTTCAAAAGGCATGTGACTGGATATACAAATTGGTCAATGAACTCACAGTAAGAATATGGAGAGTTCTGGACATGATGAAAAACTGAAGACCAAAAGATAATAGACCTCCTCTCACCCTGTGAATCCAGCTTCTTGATAGGGCATTGGAAGCAATCTGTTTGATAGTACATGAACAGGTGATAGATGTATGATGAATACTTAAATGTTGCCTCCCTGTCCAGCTTTAGCTGTTGGTCATGTATTTTGTTGGCAATGAACTTGGCGTAGTTGTATTTCATAGCAGGGGGCTTCCCAAGGCTATACGCAGACAAAAGGACCAACATTGTTTCATCAATATGTTCACTTGTTGAGAAACCTAGCACAGAGGATATCATGTCTACAAGCAGCTTGCCTACCTCATTGAAATTTACATACAGGAAAGGAGGTGGCCCAGTAGGTTGGCGGTCTGCTCTCATGAAAGTCTTGGCAATTGTAGCAATCTCAGTGTTGGAGAGCTTGGAGCCTTCATCCAGCAGGTATTTTATGGAAAAAGGGAAGAGCAGTTTGGTTTGCTTGAAATTGAGCATCTGATTGATGGAATCAGGAGTAATGTGAAAAAGTATAGTCCCAGATGGAGATTTGACAGCTCTGAGGCTCTGGTCATAATTCTCAGCACAGAGGTGGATTATTTCAGGGAAAACATTCACAGAAGGAAAAAAATAGATGGGCAGATTTGACTCCCAGATGCCATACATGTCACTGTTGCTTAAGTGGCTATTCCTCAGCTGGCAGAAAGTCTGCAAGTGGTTCCTCTCTCCAACAAAATCCTGAATGAGGAAATCACTGTCCACTAAAGGCATTGCTTCAAGCTCCTTGTTAGGTGTATTAATAGGAGCTACATCTAGAGCTGATGGAGTGGCCATATTGAAATCTTTTCTGGATTAATACTTGAGCTCAGGATTAGTGAAACTAGTGAAGACTGCAAACTGAATTTATACTTGGGAGTGACTAGTCCTGTTTGTTTTTATGGGAAAGGCAAACTTTCAGAGTTTCAACAGACTTATTTACTGGATTGATAAACTGTGGGGCAATATGCAGAGAGAAACAAACTTTTTTTGAGCTAAGTAGCTGGAGCTTTGCAGAGGAAATTCTAGTGAGAATGATCAATGTACAGTTGTATTGAATTCTGCCGGCAGCTCAGGTCTTAAAATCACTCTTTAACGGTGAATTTTGCAAAAGGGCACGGGTTTACCAAGTTTTGCTGGAGCAGGAGCTTAACCAGGGAATTTAGGCAATACTCAAGTGCATAATGGGCCTAGTGGGCAGCTTGCAGAATTTTTTACAGGTAAATTGGAGAAAAATGGCAAAAACAGGGGTGAAAATAAGTGAACTGTGGGAAAGTACCTGGTTTTTGCAGCTCCGAGGACATTGAACTGGTGCAATGGTAAGAAATTGCCTTGAATTTGCAAGTGGTGGCAGCTCGAATAGTCAAATTCCGAGTTTGGCGAAAAATCGTCGTAAACAGCATGCACAACGCTCCGAAAATAAGTCGTGAAAATGACATATAAACGGCCCTTTTTCTTGGTTTTATGTGAAATTGGGAATTTTTGGCGCTTTTCGGCGATGACGTCATCGGTGGGTCCTGGGTACGGAAGGATGACAACGTGACGGTGACAGGGTGGCAGGGCGTGGACGCGGGTGGATGACATGGGGGCGACGTGGAGTAGCGGCGAGGGACGCGGGCGTTGACGTCATAGGTGACGTGGGTGCGACGTCATAGGGCAGAGGGTGGTTTCCGGTATTCCCCGCACCACCCTTGGGTCATAAGAGGTATAAAGGAGGGGCTCCAAACACCCCGGGAAAGCGACACGTGGTAAGGGTATGGCGGTGAAACCGCCAATCCCCAGGATGCTAAACCTCCGCCTCTTCTCTGGTGGAAATGACCGCCCACCTTTAGATCTGCAGGGCTGACGATCAGACGACTGGAGGGGGTTATGTGATGGCGGCAAGTTAAGGCATGGGACCCACCCAATTAAATAATAAATAAAGGTGGGGGGGGGGGGGTTAGACTTTAGGTTTGCGGGTTTATAACGCGCGCCTGTTTGTAAATGTTTATTTCAAACATTTCAACCAAATACATTAGCGTCGGAGGGGTATAGAATAAAGTCTATGAGCGGGGACAATATGGCTATTAAATTTAACCAAGGGTTTTTTAATTTAATTCCATAGATTAGGGCGAAGGAGGGTTAATATTAGTCTCGGATGGATTAATATTCCCCAAGACTTGACTTATATAGCTATATTGCTAGGGATAGGGTATTTAATAATTTTTTTGGGATTTTTATATAGTTTTTGTAGAACTAGGGAAGGGGAACGATGCTTAAGGAGCTAAATAATAAATCAGTTGTTAATATGGTTTTGTGAGGTGAAAATGTAAGCGAAGGTGCTAAGCTTTAAGAAGTAAAACTTAGAGATAGAAGATGAGTGGAATTCAGAATGATGATTTTTACACAAGAAATGTGGCTTCTTTTCCTTGAGTAAACTCATAATTTGACTTGGTACTTGTTATGGAATGAAGTGAAGCAGGACTTTTGGGCAGATCCCGAGGTCCTTGGGGGATGTTAATAAATGATGTTTGGGGAAAAAGGGGGAAATTAGTCATGCTTCCATTTTTTATGTCATCAAACCTCTGCCATGGTGCCAACATCCTGAATGAGATGAGTTGTTAATTATAAGCCAAATGGTAATGGCACCTTTACTTCTGCAACCTTACACTACTTACCCAGCCTAGCAATCCTAACATTTTTTCTTCACTTGAATTGGGTGCACTTGAATTAGCAAGCCCTGATTGTCCTCTTTTTCTTTTGACTACCCTCCTATCTAAATCTACCCTTATTTCTTCCAAGGACCCAGATTAAGCAGTTGGGCTCCTTCATTTTTCTACCTAGCTAGTCATCTGCCAAGCTTGAGCTGTTTGGACAGGAATCATTCTCTATTCTGCAACAAGCAATTTAAACATGGCATGGTCTAGATTAAACTGTTGGGCCATCCATCAAGTATAATTATCAACAGTATTTGTACATTGTGGTGCTATCAAAAAGATAGTAGTGGCATTTTGACTGGCCACTTTCCTGGTTTTTGATTTGGGGTTCATTTTCACTATTCTTTCTGACCAATTGATTTTCTTGCCTTTTGATTATTCTTTTAAGGCATACCCTCTTTTGATTTTTTAATTTTCCTAGTCTGTATAAAATATGGAACCTTTGCAATATGCAATGATGAACATATTTAGCCCTTCCACTGTCAATCATGAAAAATGAAACCTATTGGTATAGGAACCTAACATAACACACTTTTCCACCCACTTTACGCACACTTGGACCACAATATATGGTCACATATTCATCTACATTTCCTTTTGCAATGTTCCTCAATCCACTCACAACTACCAGGCCGCCCTGCATGGAAAACCTTGTTAGGAAGTAAATGTATTCTTCCTCCAATGGTATAGTTTCTTCCTTCACAAAAAATTTTCATTATTTGGATCCAACCAATCTACCAGCTTTTGTAGCAAACATATTTGGCTCATAATCGTTCATATTTTGAAAAAACTCAGTAAACCATAATATTTAGGCACCAAAAGGGTTGGAGGATGGACATAGCTTGGATGTCGTTTTCCTGGTGTTCTCTCTCTAATCAATTATTTTGAATGGTTACAAAACGAACATGCACATAAAACCATCAGTCAAGCCACACTTTATCAAGAAAAAGAGGAAAAACATCAAAAAACCCTACCAAATGCTTAATAAAAATTTCATCACATAAATGTTTTTAGTTTTTCAATGGACAAATAGAGCTAGCCCACAAATTGTGTGGCCGAAAGCTATGCTGAAACACTTAAACTCTATTGGATTCCCCCAACAAAACTCTAGAAGTTTGACAACAAAACTAGGTCACAAAAATTCCATATAAAACTTGATTGAAATTCATGATGACAACTATCATTTTAGAGTGTAGGGTATTGTAAATTATCTAGTGCAGATGACTCTTAAAATGGTTTCCTATAACTCCCACAATCGGCATCCAAAATTGCAAGGAAGAATGGTAATTTTTTCCTCTTCTCTTATTTCTCTCTTTCCCAATGTAAAAAGAAATTATGGGGTAGGTATTTTTCCCTTATATAGAATATTTTTCAATTTACATTGGGGAAATTTTAGCATTTTATCTTTTTCTAAAGATGGGGGTCAGTTTTTATTCTGTTATGGTTCTAATAAATTTATCAATAGTAGTATGGTACATTTTCCATCTCTTGGAAAAATTTTATGGTTCTATTATTACAATAGGCCTAAGGTGTGTTCTCTTTTACTTGGCGTGTAGGGATACACTCCACATTACTATTTCTGGTACATTATAGCCGATCTTGACCATTTTCCCACACACCTTAGGTCTAACCCCATCAATTTCTGATATGAGCCCATCTCTTTTTGCAAATCGTAACTTAGTGATAGAGCTTACCTATACATGATACCATATATTAGCACCTCTTTTTTGAGAGACAACATTTATTTTCCTATCTCGAAATCCCTTGTTTTTTCCAGCCAAGATTAATAGTTTGAGCCTCATTTATTCCTTGTCATCATCTTCTAGCCTTACCTCAAGTTGATTCCACATATTTTATACCCTGTAATTTATGTGACCTTTTAGCCTCACTTATGCATGGTAATAAGCCTTGGTTTTGTTTCACCACCATTTTCATATTATTCTTGACCCATTTATTTCTTTCTCTTGGTGCTCTTACCCTTCTTCGAGGGGCCACTGTGATGAGTGGTCTCACTTTCTAGCCTCTTTGCCTCTTTATGTATAGGTTATTTTTGTCATCTCAAAACTAGCTTCTACCATTTATACCACTCTTTCCTCCATAACCAACTTCATTTCTACACTTATCATGCTCATTAAAAACTCAAACTAAAATGAACCAAGTATCATTTACCTCTTTTTCGTGCTAAAAACCTAAATGAAAAAGGAACTAATGAGAAAGCTTGTCTTCTCTTTCATTCTCATTAATTTATGGAGACTAAAAAGAGAAAAAGGGAATGGAATTTACTTGATATATTAGTCAAAATGGTAATGTAAGCCACATCTCCCTTGAACATGGCACCTAATATTGTGAAGAGTAAAGTTGTTGAACTAGTAGAAAATGAACGAAAGGAGAAGTTTAACGAAGATAACACCACCTCTATGAGTATTATTGTGGATTTAATTAGAGACCATTTCATTCCCTATATTCCAAAACTTGAATCTTCAAAAGAAATGTATGATTCCCTAACCAAAATATTTACATACAACAACATTGAACGAGTCATGAGTTTGAAAAATGACCTTCATTATGTAAAGATGACAAATGATGATACCGTGTCTTCATATTTTGTAAGAATCTCCCAAAAAAGGGACTTGTTGATGGTGTTGGATGGTTCCAACAATAGGGGGTCTCCCCAGTATGAATTCCAACTATATCTCACATCATTTGGACAAGGATCCCCATCTGGATAATAGGCCCGACCACCATAATTTAAAGGTTTGCCTTGGCTGAAATAAACAACATAAGAGAGTATACACATAAAATTTGAAACAACAAATTAATTTGGCACTATGAAGAAAACGATTGTAATGTATATAGGGTAATTTCATGGACAAGAAGAGAGAAAGTGAGCCTTTAAAAAAAAAAGTAATAATATTATCCTAATAAAGACACACACCAGCATAGAAAGAATCATTAATTAACCTATAAAATACTTCACAAGGTAACCATAATCATAAAAGAAAGTAACAACGCACACTCAACAAGATGTATACCAAATCCAATGAAATAATTCATTTTCTTTAGTATATATGGACACAAACATATATCGCAGACATTAGAAGAATAGACTTACAACATCCACTACATATGCATGAAATTGTTCCAGATCTAAGAGCTTCAAATCATTAAGTGAAGTTCCAAGATACATAATTACAATGATACATCACTAGCTCCAATAGTGGTACTTTACACCACAACTTGCTCCTCCAAAGAATGATCTTCTCTCCTATGCCAAGATTTAGAAGCCAAGGTGAATATTATGTTTCTTTAGCTATGAATATTTATTTATAACAAATGAGGTGACTCTCCAACTCCCATGTGATTCTTAACATCCCCATGACTCTTGAGCTCCCATATGACTTTTTAGCTTCTATGTGACCTTCGAGCTCCTAAATGACTCTAGGACTTCCTGGTGACTTTAGACATTTCATGTGTGACCCTTGGGCTTCCACACATTTTACATTTTATCCTTTTCTTGGAAATAAAAAATTACATTCCAAAAATTGTGGCAAAATTCATTAACAATACAAGACTTTTGTGATGACACTTTGAGAAGCCATAATTTGGAAATTGTGAAATAAGACTTCGTTCTAATGTATCTGTAGGTTTTAATTGGGTACATAATTCACCTACATACAAATTCTAAAAGCATAAAATAAATAATGGTGAGAACATAAAACATAAAACAAATATACACAAATATTTCCCCTAGATCCCAAAATTGGGACTACTAGATTGATCTTTCATTATATTCCTTTCAATGTTACAATACATATATATACATGCCAAAGCATTCATAAACCCCAATCCATTAACCCTGTATTAGAACATAATTGTATTTCCCTTTACCGGATCTATAAAATACCATGGGTAGAAAACCATCATGCTCAAAACCATGTGAAAAACCCAAGCACAAAAGCATAGGTAGCTCTGACAACCTAATAAAGGGTACAAAAAAATTTCTTGGGGTGCAACCCCAAACCCCATGTAGGGGGGCTGCTACCCTTGAAATCCCTTGACAAGGGGGGATGTGCCTGACACAATGAACAGGGGGTGTTTTCACCCCCCCTGTGACCCCCCAAGCGTGTGACTAGTCATGGAAATAATATAATGCACACCCAACATTCTCCAACTTGTTGTTTTCTTTTCCACATAGGGATTCATAGGAGAGCTTAGTCATTGGTCTAGCCCTGCAAAACCTATTGTTTCTCTACACCAAGAAAACTTCGTAGTCCTCACAGACTTTGCCAATGCATCTGCAACATTCTTCAAAGTGTCCACCTTTACCAGCAACACCCTTTTGTCCTCAACCATATCCCTCACAAAGTGATACTGAACATCACATTTCTTTGTCTTTGAATGATAAGTAGGGTTCTTTGCTAATAATGGTTGTCACAGTCTATCCTTATAGCTCTTTGTACTAACCCCATACTTGAACACAATCTCTGCAACTAAAATGCTTCCATGCTTGCATGAGTGGCTTCCATGTATTATGCCTTTGTAGTTGAAAATGCCACTATAGATTGTCTCTTGCTCATCCAACTGACTCCTCTTCCAAATAGGGTAACGAATACCCATTTCTATATATTCTTTAATATAAATCCCCAACCTAGTTTGCATCGACAAAGCCATGGATGTCCAAAACTCTGTCCAATCTTGGTATTCCTTGGTAGAACAAACCATAATCAATAGTGCCACGCAAATACCTAAAACCCCGCTTCATTGTTGTCCAATTCTCCTTCCCTTTATTTGACATAAAAATGCTCAATAGTCACACTACATGTGCAATTTTTGGTCTAGTATAGAACATTGCATACATTAGGCTATCGTCTACACTTCCATACAGGACATGGGATATGTCCTCTTCCTCTTCTTGTGTCTTGGGACATTGTTCAATATATAAATTTAAACCTACAGGAATAGGAACCTTCACCAGTTTACTATCCTACATATTAAATCTCTGCAAGATTGTCTCAAAATACTTCCTCCAGTTTAATCATAGCCTCCTGTTTTCCCGATTTGGTTTAACTTCCATGCCCAAAATATACTTTGCAACACCAAGATCCTTCTTGTCGAATTTGGAGGACAATTGGGTCTTCAAATCCAGGATAATTTCTTGTTATTTCCAATGAGAAACATATCATCCACATACAAGACTAACTAAATAACACGATCAAAAATTAATTTAAAATACACACTGTGATATTCTTTGCTTCTGGTGAAGACAAATCCCCGTATGATACCACATCCCTGGTGACTATTTTAACCCATAGAAAGACTTTTTTAACATGCATACCAATTCTTTCTTACCCTTCACCACAAAGCCTTCAGGTTTCTTCATGTAGGTCTCTTCTTCTAGATCCTTGTGAAGAAATTTTGTCTTCACATCCATCTATTCTACCTCAAGTGGTTTGTCACCCTTCAAGGGTTTGATTTGAGTTTTTGGTTCCTAAGACTAAGAAATACTTTGAATTTTCTAATGTAATTTCTAATTTACCTCAACTTGATGAAGAAACTATGGCTGAGGACCTACTACCTAATGTCTTCTTACTCCTCGATAGCTCCACTAATCCATGGTATGGATATGTATTCGTATATCTCCAAACTCAATGATTTCATTCTAAACTATTTAGCAATGAGTGTCCCCATATATGCCACTAGTCTAGGCATTATTTGATTATCATTGATACCCTTTATGACTATGGATTTGATACGATATCACATTAATTTCTCACCTATAATGAGGCAAAACAAGTTCTAAATTATTATCATGCTGGAGCCTAGGCTAGCCATTTGGATGGGTTGTCCACTACTCATAAAATCTTGTGTGCTAGGTATTTTTGGCCATTAATCTTTATATATTGTATAATTATTGTCTAGATGTGCAAGACATGTCAAATCTTCTCTAGGGAGATATGTGCTCACCTTTCTCCACTTCACCCTATGGTTGTTATTAGTCCTTTTTATGAATGGGGCATTGGATTCATGCAATGTTACCCTACCTAAGCTTGTAGACATATTTAAATCATTGTTGTCATCAATTATTCCACTAAGTGAATTGAGGCTATGCCAAAATTTTCAAACGATAGTGCTAATGTATTGTTATGTTTTTTCAACCATGTCATTGCTAGGTTTGGTGTGCCCAAAATGATTGTCAATGATTATGGTGCACACTTCCAAAATCATATGATGCAAGAGTTAGCTATCAAGTTTGTTTTTTGTCATAAACAATCAACCACCTATTATCCCCAAGACAATGAACAAGTAGAGGTTTTTAACTAAGTCTTGAAAACCATGTTGTGTAGGGTGTTAAGGAATCACAAGTCAAATTGGAACCTTATGTTTTTCTCCATACTTTGGGCATATTGAACCTTGTGAAACACTTTATAGGATTCACTCCTTTCCACTTGGTTTATGGATTGGAGGTTGTGCTTCCTATTGAATGTCAGATCTCATCCTTAAACTAGTTGTTGAATTGTTACATGACACTTCTACTAAATAACAATGTCTATTACACCTAGCCAATCTTAAGAACATATTTACATTGTGATTGTCAATGAAACTCATAAGAAACGTGCCAAGGCTCAATATGATAAGTTTGTTCGACCTTAGAGTTTTTCATAAGGTGATCTAGTTTTGGTCTATCATCAAGATCACAATAAATTGGAGGCTATAAAATTGAACCTCTTTGCCGAGGCCCATTATTTTTAAACGAGTTGCCAGTAAGGGAGACTATTAGCTTGTTGATTATGATGGGATTCCATTATCAGAGCCACATAATGGGATCTACCTGAAATGATACTATGCATAGTTATATGCATGATGTCTTTCACATATTGTACATTAGATTGTGTGCGATGTTTTTATCTCTTTTTGGTTTGCATATTTTGACAATTTCCCTGTGAAACAATTTTAATTGGTTCTTGATTGATAAATGTCAAGATCCTCTCCAATTTATGTAGCATTTTTAGATGGTGCAAGTTGTAACACTCGAAACATATCTTTCACCACTTGGGTCCTCTTTTCACCCACCAATGATCTTGTGAGTTTAGGTGGCATTTTTCCTTGCCTAGTCACCAATAATGTGGTAGAGTATATCACCACCATTGAGGTCTTAACCAAGGCCATTTCCCTTGGGATATTCACTTGGTTGGTTATCCTGAATTGAAACTTGTACTATCTCAGATGAATCATGTTTATTGTATGATGAATCCTACATTACTTTGTTACAATTTAAGGCTACATCTCTTGGAATTACATTTTTATTATCATATTTATTGCTTGGTACCTATAATACTAGTGTAGCCCCCATATTTTTATTGTTGTGCCCCATATAAGCCAAATATTGTTGTTGTTGTTCCCTTAAAGTATTATTTTCATGTCGGCTCTAGTTATATTGTGACCCCTTAGAGTCTTATATATACCAAGGAGATCTTGTCATTTGAGGCATCCTATAATTGTTCATTCATGCGATGTAAAATGAGGTTTCCCTATGGAAGAGGATTATTTTCAAGTCATTGATATGTCTTTTATTGTATTTTTGTGATATGGTTGCATAACATTTGGTACCAGATCCTAAAGCAATCATATAAACAATAATCAGGTAGCTACAAAATGGATCAATTTTAGAGTATCTCATTAAGTGGAAGAACTTACCTACGGAAGACTCCACATGGGAGGATGAGTGTTTTATTCAGAAGCATCCAAAACTACTCAAGCATCAAGAACAACACTTTTATGAAGTAGAGGGCCATGTTAGGTCCCTATAATACTAGTGTAGCCCCCACATTGTTATTTTTGTGCCCCATTGAAACCCACTATTGTTATTGTTGTTCCCCATAGAAGCCCACTATTATTATTGTTGTTCCCTTACATTATTATTGTTATGTAAGCTCTAGTTATATTGTGATACCTTATACTCCTGTATATACCAAGGAGGTTTTTTCTTTTGAATCATCCAAGAATTTTTCATTTATTTGATTCAAAAGGAGATTGCCACCCCCCCCGAAGAGGCTTATTTTCAATATGTTGATCTATCTTTTCTTCATATTTTGCGGTATGGTTGCATAACATGTATTCACATATTCCTGGAGGTTATAATACACTTTATTATTCTTTAGATAACTATGTGTTGAATTGGAATTTATCATATTGATAATTAAAACCATGCACATAAAACGAAAATCAT
>APFE030854707.1:31861-72741 GCA_000404065.3 Pinus taeda | reverse complement strand
GAGGTGAAGGTTGTGTAACTACTTTCACAGATAAAACCTGGAAGGTCACTAAAGGATCCCTGGTAATAGTGAAAGGAGAAAAGGTTGGTACATTGTATTTATGCAATGGTATTTCTAATTCTGTTAACGATTTGACCTCTACAGGAGAAGATATGGCATTGTGGCATCATAGGCTTGGGGACATGAGTGAGAAGGGGATGCAGATTCTTCACTCAAGAAATTTGTTGCCAAGTTTGAAGCATGTTGATTCAAAATTCTGTGAGAATTGTGTTTATGGAAAATAGAAGAGAGTCAGATTCCTTAGAGTTGGGAAAGAAAAGAAGAGAGAAAAATTAGAGCTTGTGCATACTGATGTATGGGGACCTTCTCAGGTGTCATCTCTTGGTGGCTGTCGTTATTATGTTACTTTTATTGATGATGAAACTAGAAAAACCTGGATTTATTGTATTCGAAATAAATCTATTGATACTTTCAAGAAATGGAAAGCTTTGGTTGAAAATGAGACAGGAAAAAGGTTGAAGTGTCTCAGATCAGATAATGGAGGTGAATATTGTAGCAAATAGTTTGATAGGTACTATTCAGAAAATGGAATTCGTAGAGAGAAGACAGTTCCAAGAACACCACAAGAAAATGGCATGTCAGAAAGGATGAACAGGACAATCATGGAGTGTGCAAGGTGCATGAGATTGCATGCAGGATTTCCTTTACAATTTTGGGTAGATACTGTAGATATCATTGTTTATCTAATAAATAGAGGGCCTTCAAGTTCCTTGGATGGTGGTATTCTAGAGGAGGCATGGACAGGTAAAAAGGTAAACTAGTCTTTTTTAAAGACTTTTGGTTGTGAAGCCTTTGTCCACATTAACAAAGAAAATAGAACAAAGTTTGAGGCAAAATCAAAGAAATGTACCTTTATTGGATATGTGTTAATGATTTTGCTTATCGCTTATATGATTATGAAAATCATAAAATCATTAGGAGCAGAGATGTAATATTCAATGAAAAGGTCTTGTATAAGAATCAGTTGCAGGAAAAGAAACAGGAAAAAGAAAACAAAGAATACATAGTGTTTGATGATATCACAGAAAAAGTGATGGTGCCTGAAAATCATAATGATCAACATCCAGAACAACAACCACAATAGCAACAAGAACTTCAGACACCTGAAAGTGGTGTTAGAAGATCTACCAATATAAGTATACCCCCTGAACGATACTCTCCTTCATTATATTATGTATTGTTGACTAATTCTAGTTAACCAAAATGTTATGGAGAAGCAGTGCAGGTAGAAACCAGGAAGAAGTGGGAGAAAGACATGAAAGAAGAGATGGATTCCTTAGAACATAACCATACTTGGGACTTAGTCAGGTTGCCTACAGGTAAAACAACATTGCAAAATAAATGGGTTTACAAGTTGAAGGAAGAACATGGAGGTAGAAAAAAGTATAAAGCTAGACTTGTGGTGAAAGGCTTTGCACAGAAAAAAGGTATAGACTTTGATGAGATGTTTTCTCCTGTTGTGAAAATGACTTCAATCAGAACTATTCTAAGTCTAGTAGCAGCTGAAGATTTGCATCTTGTTGAATTGAGGCTTTTGTGATCCATAATAGTTATAAGTAGAACTTCGGAGTAAATCACATAAAGAAAGAAATTTGTCGACGCGTTTCGAACCAACCAGTGTGGTTCATTGTCAGGACAAGTTGAAGAAACAGATCCAGCTTTGCATGTTAAATAGTCTGAGCAGAGCCTCCAACGGCTATCTTGACCACACTAGTGCATCTTGAGAAGTTAGATGTAAAGACAACCTTTCTCCATGGGGATTTGGAGGAAGAGATATATATGCAGCAACCACTAGGATATGAGGTAAAAGGGAAGGAGAAACTAGTATGCAGGTTGAAGAAGAGCTTGTATGGCTTAAAACAGGCTCCAAGGCAGTGGTATCTAAAATTTGACAGGTTTATGTCTGAACAAGGTTATACTAGGTGTCACTCTAATCATTGTGTTTATCTCAAAAGGAAAAATGATGGAAGCTATATTATATTGTTATTGTATGTAGATGACATGCTTGTTGTAGATTCTAACATGCAGAAAATAAATGTGCTCAAAAGGAAATTGGCAAACTCATTTGCAATGAAGGATTTGGGTGCTGCAAAACAAATCCTTGGTATGAGAATAACCAGAGACAAGAAGAATCACAAATTAACATTATCTCAAAGTGATTACATAGAAAAGGTGTTGAAAAGGTTTAATATGCAGAATGCAAAACCAATTAGTATACCTTTAGCTAGCCATTTCAAATTAAGTATGGAGGTGTGTCCCAAGACTCAAGAAGAAATGGCTCATATGTCTAAAGTTCCATATGCATCAGCAGTTGGAAGCTTAATGTATGCAATGGTCTGCACAAGGCCTGATATTGCACATGCAGTGGGAGTTGTAAGCAGGTACATGAACAATCCAGGAAAATAACATTGGATTGAAGTGAATTAGGTTCTTAGGTATTTGAGAGGTACCACAAATCAAGCATTATGCTTTGGTGGTTCAAACATTGCTCTACAGGGATATGTTGACGCAGATATGGCAGGTGATAGAGATAACAGGAGCAGCACTACATGATATGTATTTATTGTAGGTGGAACAACTATTAGTTGGGTTTCAAAAGTCCAAAGTGTTGTTGTACTTTCAACAATAGAAGTAGAGTATGTTGCTGCTACAGAGGATAGTAAAGAAATGATTTAGTTACAAAGGTTTTTGGATGAATTGGGTAAGAAGCAGGAGTTGGGCAGGTTATACAGTGATAGCTAGAGTGCCATACATCTTGCAAATAACTCTACATTTCATTCCAAGACTAAACATATACAGCTCAAGTACCATTTCGTACAGTCAACATTGGAAGATGGATAGTTGAAGCTGGAAAAGATACATACTAGCCAGAATCCTATAGATATGTTAACAAAAGCTGTAACCAGGGAGAAATTGAGAATCTACTCAGTTTCAATCGGTCTTCAAGTATGATGAAGAAGATGAGAAATAGTCAGGTCCAAAGTGGATTCATTGTCTAGCAAATGAAGTAGTAGTGAAGTTGCTATAATCAGTCTCCATGTGGGAGATTGTTGGGTGTGGAGCCTAATTATCTTATGTATTCAAAGGTTTCAGTTGAATGTATACCCCAGGAAGACTGTACACCCCTCCACGCGGGGCGGGTGCGAGGGGAACTTGTCCCCTCTGGGGGGTTCGAGGGGGCTAATCCCCCCTGGCTGGGGGGTCTTGGGGTAGTGCCCCCAAAGCTAAAAATAGATGAAAAATTGCCTTGTAAAAGTCTAGTAATTTCTAGTCAATTTGGGTCATTCATTAGGCAGATGATCTGATGGTATAAGTTATGTTTAATTTAGGGTTTTTCCCTAGAAGGAAACCCCTCACTATATATGAGGGAATTGTATTGCATCTATGTATATATGTATTCTGAGTGAGGAAGAGAGAGGAGATTGAGAGAGAAGAGGGAGTTACATCGGATCTGTTGTAGGTTGTATCTCTTTAGTTTGCTAGATAATATAATAAAAGAAGGACTGGTTGTTTCTCCGTGGATGTAGCCTAAACTAGGTGAGTCACGTATGTTTGTGTCTCTCTTGTTTTACGCATTTTCCGTGTTTATATTTCTGCAATATTTTAGGTGTTCCATTGCTCTGTAATATATAATTTTGTAACAAAAACATATCACCAAAATCAATTCCTGACACCTAGGAATAACCCTTTTCTACCAACCCATCTTTTTATTTCTCGACCTTGCCTTCTACATTCATCTTCTTCTTAAACACCCATTTTCTTCCAATGGGTTTCCTTCCAGCTGGCAACTCCACTAGATCCCAAGACTCATTTTTTCTAAAGATGTCATTCCTTCAACCATGGCATATTTCAATTGTTTTCCATCCTTTGAATCTACTGCCTCCCTAGAAATTCTGGGATCATCATCAGTAATAGATAAAGAAAAATTTGAACACAAATCAGATGGATGGTACCTTTCTAGCTACCTTCTTTCTTGAATTGATCTTCTCACAGCTGGTTTTTGTGGCTCTTCATCTTTTGTTTCTTGTTCTATTGTAGAGTCTGATTCTTCCTCCTTTAGCTCAAAGTCTATATTCTTGGGTTCCTTTGGTAGGACTTCATGTTTAATTACATATTCACCTCTCTAAATACCACATCTTAGATGTACACAACATTCCTTGTTTCTTGGTTCTAAAGCTTATAACCTTTTAAACCATCTTTATACCCAATAAAGATGAACCTTTTAGATTTACTATCCAACTTGGTTATTTTCTCGTTTGGAACATGTACATATGCATCACAACCAAATACCCTTAGATGTGAAAGAGAGGGCTTCTTACTAGTCCATATCTCATGTGGAGCATTATCCTCAAATACTGATGAAGGTCACCTATTAACCAGGTAACAGGTAGTCTCCACCACCTCTACCCAAAATTCATGTTCTAACCCGACACCACTAAGTATGCTTCTTTCTTTCTCCATCAAAAACTTGTTCATTCTTTCTGCAACTCCATTTTTTTGAGGTATGTATGGATTATTCTTCTTCTATGCTATACCACACTTCTTGCAAAACTCTTCAAATTCCTTCTTGCAGAACTCTCCACCATTATCTGTCCTCGAGACCTTTATCTTCTTCTCTGTCTAGGATTTCGTTAGATCCTTAAATTCTTTAAACCTTTCAAAGACTTCAAATTTCTTCCTGAGCAAATATATCCATGTATTCCTTGATAAGTCATCTATAAATGATACATAGTACATAGACTTACCTAGTGATGGAATCGTCACATGTTCAAACACATCACTCTATACAAGCTCTAATATTCCTTTCATCCTCTTAGCACCAAAGGGGAAATTCACCTGATTCTCCTTCCCATATACACAATTTTCATAGAAATCAAAATACAAGAGAAATTATACATACCTTCTACCATAATATTACCATGAAGTATTTGAAGGCCCTTCTCCCCAATACGTCCAAGCCTTTGATGCCATAGCATGGTATTTTCTCCAGAGACCACTAGATTTTCTACTCCACTTTCAAGAACCATAGAATTTTTGCACCCATCAATAATAGTACTACCAAAAAGCTTGTACATAGTTCCAATACAAACTCCCTGCATCAATACCAATTCTCCCCGAACCATCTTGCAGGTATCTTTCTCGAACATTATTTTTACACCTGCATCATCCATATTGCTTACAGAAATCAAATTTCTAGCCAATTCAGGAATATGCAGAACACCCAAAAGTGTTCTAATCCTTCCACCTTGCAACCTTATCTTTAATTTTTTGTGTCTGAAGATTCTAGCCTTCCTATCATCTCCTAAGAATACATTAACACCATCATATTCTCATACTCGCAATCCCACTCCCTATGGGGAGTGAAGCGAAAGGATGCACCTGAGTCAATCAACCATGCCCCATTATCTACATGTGCATTTGAAGAAGAAGCCAGGTACACATCCCCACCTTCATCTGAGGTGGTTTTCGCCTCTGTAGAAGGAGCATCATCAAATCCCTTTTCTTTCCCATGAGCTTTAGATCTACAATCTATTTTGAATTTCCCTTCCTTTCTACATTTCTAGGACACCTTTACAGTTTTTCCTGGAGATTTAGATCTCCCTTTAGATTTGTATCTCCCACTTGAGGAGTTATTTTTGTTTCTATTCGAGGATTGTCCTTGTAAATATAAGACATATACATTCTGGCCCTCCATAATTTCTTGTCTCATCTCCTTTGACAACAAGGATGATATTATTTCATCAAACTTCAAGGTAGTTGGATTGCTACCTATTGCAACAACTAGACTATACCACGAATCTGGTAGAGAACACAAAAAAATGATGCAATTATCTTCATATGAAATTTTTATATCAACATATAACAACCAACTTACCAAATTATTAAAGGCATTCATATGCTCTGTCATCGAGTCTCGATCCTTCATCCTTAGGTTATAAAACTTTTTCCATAGGAACAGTTTGTTTTCCAGAGACTTAGATTGGTACAAAGTCCTTAACTTGTCCCACAAAGCCTTCATTGTAGTTTCCCCTGATACATTCAAAAATACTAAATCTGAGATACACAACTGTATTGTGCTCTTTTATTTCTGATCCAAATTCACCCATTCTTCATCTGACATTGTTGTTGGTTTAGTACCTAGATCTACCACAATCCACTAATATTTATCCATCAGCAGATCCTCCATCTTGAGCTTCCATAACTCAAAACTCTAGTCATTAAATTTCTCGATCTCTATCTTTTTTCTACTGACCATCTTCTTTCATCACAAGAATCGATTCCATAGATCTCCCACTGAATAGGGTCTACCATAGTCCCGAGAAAAACCCCTCAGTGGCAAAGGCATCCCCTTGAATTTGAAACAACTCTGATACCAAATGTAGGTTTTAACCCTTTACAGAAATTACCTACATACAAATTCTAAGAAAATAAATAAAAAATGGAAATAACATAAAACATAAAACAAATATACACATATATTTTCCCCTGGATCCCAAACCAGGACCGCCAGACTGATTTTTCATTATATTCCTTTCAATGTTAAAATACATATATATACATGCAAAAGTATCATAAACCACAATCCATTAACCCTGGATTAGAACATAACTATAGTTCCCTTGACCGAGTCTAAAAAAACCATGGGAAGAAAACAACCATGTACGAAACCGATGCACGAAATCATAGGTAGGTCTGCCCACCTAATATAGGGTCCAAAAAAAATTTCCCGAGATGTTTCCTTGGACCTATGCAGGGGGGCTACTGCCCCCACTTAAACCCCACGATAGGGGGGGTTTCACTGCCCCTGTGACACCCCTATTGTGGTCGATGCAACAAACAGGAAGGGATTTTTCCCCCCTTGTGACCTCTCTTTGTGCGTGAATAATTGTGGAAAGAATATAACACACACCCAATAGTATCAATGTCAAGTTCTTCTCCTAGATTCTATGTCTTTAGCTCATAATTGATATGTGATTTTCTTCATCTTCACCCTCCAAAGGGTTTAGATAAGTATCAGAGTCTTCCATGTCATCTCAGTTTTCATCCATATGTCTTAGTTTAGAATTGTTTTATCTCCTTGTTTGATGGTCCCTTTTCATCTCACCTCCACAAGCGTCTTTTTGTAGCTACTCCGTTATGTCCTCCTCGAGCATCATCTTGCCATAATAGGATGATATCAATCGCAAATTAAATTAACTCAAGATAAGATGATATCAGTACCAAATCAATTATTCTATCTTTGTTTTCTCATGTGAGATGTTGACTATGATGATAGAATGTGCAAGGACTAAGGGAGAGTCCTTCTTGGGTGCAGTGTGTAGGATTAGGAAGCAAGGAGTGGAGGAATAGGCATTATGAGTGCACAGTGCATAGCCATAAGGGAGGAAGAGGCATGCTTGTGTGATTTTGTAGGTCATAGAGGTAGAGAAGGAAAGCATTCCAACAGAGAATGTGCAATGCATATTGCTTGAGGAGAAGAGTCTAGGTGTTTCAGAGTTGAACATTTCATTGGATGAAAGATGACCCTACTTCTCAATGAGAGTGTGGAATGCACAATGAAGGAAATGCTTGTCAAGGCATTACATAAAGGGCAATTTATGGAGAAAAGGGTGGAAATCTTGGGCACTATGACTACATAGTGCATATTGGTTAAGGAAGAGGCTGTAAGGATTGCATAGGTTTCTACTATCTAGGTCAAGATATGACCCCATTTTCCACTGAGACTACATAATGCACAATACAAGGAAATATTGATCAAGGACTGCACAATGGGAAAGTCTAAGTAGCAAGATTGAGGGTCTATGAGCTAAGGTTACACAATGCGCAATTGAAGGAGGTTATCCTCAATATGGGCATACTACACAAGTCCAATAGGTAAGGGTCCCATCACTGAGGCTTAGGAATGCACAATGTGCTCATCATTTGGTTGGATGTTGAATGTGCTCATGGATTGTGAAAGACGTGAAAATAGGGAATAAATGCAACATCAATTGAGTGTGATATCAATGAGACAAGAGAGTAAGAGTGTATACCAGTTCTTGAACATGATCATACACACATATACACCCAAGCAGATGAAAATAAGATACGGAGTACATAAAACCAACATGTATATAGTGAAACAAAACTTATCTCCAAGTGCGAAACTTAAGATGTATATATTTATGACACGTGTTGGCTGTAACCAAAAGGTGCACTATGTTATGGGAGAGTGTTCAGCACTTGCTCTTATGATAGATAACATCAACTAATGCAAGAGAGTGCATTGGATTTTCCTTTGGAAGGTGTGCCAACGTGCTCTTAAGATATGCAAAAGAGACACATGAAATAGTGAAACTGACACATGTGAAAACAAAATAAAACACAAGAGACACATGCAAGAAACAAAACAAGAAAAAGTGATACTTGCAAGGGGAAAATAAAGCAAAAGTGACACTTACGAAAGTAAAAGAAATAATTGAGAAACTCACCTAGAAGGTGGGGCATTTGTAACCATGAGTGAAAGAATGATCATTGTACTCCAAAAGTGCATAGATCTCAAAAGTGGAAGATGAATGTGAAAATGATATCCAGAATGGAATTTTTATATGGGGATAACATCCATGTAGTTAGGATTATGATCTATGAGGGTGCTTAGTGCATGCTAGGAAGCAAGGAATCACAGGTGAATTGGCTACCACTAAGAGGTGTGAAAATACTAATTTGAAGAAGTACACTCTTACTAGCAATAAAGAATTTGCAATAACTATTTGCAGAGGATTCCCTTACACTGTCACTAGGAACTACAAAATCACTAGGAGCGAGAAATGGATAATCACTATTAGCAGGGACTCTATAATCACTAATGGTAAGGATCGCATAATCAATGTGAGAAAGGATTGTGATGTGATTGTGAGAAAGGAATGCACAGTGAGTGTGAGCAAGCTTGTGCAATGACTGTGTGCAAGGGTTTCACAATGACTGTCACTGAAAATTTTGCAATAACTGTTGGCAAGGATTGTGCAATCGCTATCTCTAGGGACTACACAATCATTATTACTAGAGGCTACACAATCACCAAGGCATGTGATAACATGTGAAGACATCAAGAGATGGGCATGTGAAAGAAATTAGATCGAGAATTAGGGCCCCTAAAGGAAGAATTAAACACTTAGACCACCTTATCGGGCATGATCATAAGGAGGATCCAAAATTTGAAGCTAGGAAAAATTTGGAGGGTGTTGTAGCAGTGAAACCCTTAGTGACATACTGGAAAAAACCCAACTTATCTGTTGAGGTCTAACATTAAGCACAATGTCTAGCCTTCTAGAAGAATTGTCTCACCTTATTGACCACCCTAGCTTCCTTATTGAGCCTTGTTACATATGTAGTCACTTCTATTCCTCTTTTTGGATTAGCAAATTTCATAAGACTAGTCAAACTTCAGTGGTTTAAATTAGGGATTATGAGTATGTGAGTTTCGTGATTTTATGATGTTCAGAGCTTTAGTATCATCTCTGGTGTTTCTCCACTTCCAGAAGGCTTTTTTAGTACTCTAGAGGATTCACTTTAAGGAATCACAAACATTTATTTGTTGTCATTGTGCATGTTCAATACTTCAACGAAGTTGCTTGCTTCACCTCTCTGCGCAAGAAGCCTTTCTCTTCTTTCACCCTTATTTGTTTAATTACTTTATTCTCATTGGAATTTAATAAATGTTTATTTAACCAAGGGTGGAATAGGGATACCAACTTATTTAATGATAAAGAGAGGATGTTCCTTGTTTTACATAGACTCTTATATGTACCTTTGAAATCAATTTACTTGCTTAAGTTTCTCCTTTCTCTTTTCTACTCGATTGAGTTGACATGTTTAAAACCAATCAATATAAATGGTTGATTCAAGGAACAAAAATATGATTATAGATATGAGCATTTTATATCTATTAAGGCTTTCATTTAAGATGGAACATATCTTTTGTGCATGCATAATTGACCTTAAAATATATTTAAGCCCAAACAAAGAAGAGTACTAAAGGTCAACCAAGTGTTGTTAGATGTCACAATGCCCTTTTAGGCTTTCGCCACATTACGTTAGAGAAAAAAAAAGTGTATTTCATACATGATATTATTAAAAAATAACATGTACAAAGATAAAAAATAAAAGTAACATGACATGAAATGAAAGAGAACAAGTGAGCATTTTCAAATGTAAATACTTGTAAAGACATGCGAGGAACAAAACTCAAAAGAGAAAGAGGGTGCCCAAAATTATTGTAATTTGATGTGAAAGTAACTAGAATGCAACTAAAATTAACCCCTAATCTATCTAACTAGAAGTTAAGAATAATGTGAAATCAAATTTCCAATGTAATCATGAGAGTTTCTCCCGACCTGCAAGCAAAAATATACAAGCAATTAGCACCATGATGAAACAATGTGCATAAGTAAAAAGATTTACTTGAATAGTCTACACAAAATTTTGAAGATCTTGCCTACTGGTGGAAAAGTGTGTCATATATGCTTCTTTTAACCATCTTTCAATTTTACATTCATTGTTGTTTCATTCTTAGCAAACATCAGGTAAGATTGAAACTTATTATTAATGACAAAGCTTACTAAGTGATATTTTTCCATCCAATCTGCAATTCAATCATTGAATTTGAAACAACCCATTTGAGAAGCTTGAAACCCTTGAGAAAATGAACTTTTAATCAACTAAATCATATTGTAAATATATTCTTGTGAGGGAAATTTGATTTGATCCTATTCAAAATCCTTGTCAAGATTGTGAAGTCGTAACATAACCATTAGCAAAAGTTGAAGCACCTCAACTTCTTGACAAGCATATGACCAATGAAATGATGAACTCTAAGAATTTATGGCCTTGATGGGATCAAAAAATGTAAAACAACTATCATCAGATACATCAGTGGGAAAATAATTAACTAAAAGATATTTTTTAAGGCCGGTATTATGATTAGATGAATCAATTAGGGCATAATATTCTCCCTTATTCAAAAATAGAGATATGTCAATTTGAGAAAATTTACAAATTATTTGAATAACATAATCATTCTCCTTGCATGCTAAGTACAACAAATCATTACCTTGCATCTGATTACAAACTAAACCAGCAACATGAAAATTGAAAGGATTAAAAATGAATGTTGACATAGCAAATCCAAGAAACGGGTTAGAATACAAAGAATAATGAGAAAAGGTTGACAATGGACTAACATGTGTTAAATCATATTTAATATTTATATCATCTTGGGAAATTAATATGTTAAGATGAGGATTTCAATTCACCAAATAAATAAGTCATTCACTAATTCTAAAGAGGACAGATTGTGCGAAAACAAAAATGATTAGCTTCATAACGTTCACAAGATAGATTAGGAGTCAATTGTTCACAAAAGAAATTAATAGATATGAATCCTTCTGGTGAGTGATAATATTTATTTCAATGATAATAGAGTGATAGGATTTATGGCTCATGCATCCATGAAAGATATACATTCCAATTGCGGGTTTGATAGAAGAGGTTTGCATGAAGACGCATCCGAAACAGATTCTTCTATTTTATGAGAAGCCCAATCTTAAAAATTAGGAAAACTAACTTGTAAATGCTGGAAATATTTCAAAAATGAGTTTTCATCTCGTGAAACAATGCAGAGAAAATAATTATGCAGGAAAATCCATATCTTCCCTAGTTCAGGGATCTCATCAAGATCGTGAGAACCTGACATAACCATCAACGATATTTGAAGTGCCTTGACTCCCTAGCAAGTCTCAAAACTTTTAAATGTTGGATAATTATATTTTGAGAGTTGATTCAGATCATGAATTCGAAGTGGACAACTATCGTTATTTATTTAAACAAGATCACTATTATCTAGATGGTAGTCGTCTACATCATTGGTTTTATCAGATTTTCAACCTCAATAAACAAATTACTTAAGTCATGAGGTTCTTCTGATTGTGTATTTGAGGACGTATAGATTGAATAAATTACATCAAGAACCTGAACTAAATAATTATCCTCATGCAAGACTAGAAATTGCAAGGCATAGAATTGATGTTTAAGATTTCAATGTTATCTTGCTCATCATGTGCAACCCTACCACCTTGTTTTAATTTGAATTTTAATTTCATGGCATATTTATGGAATATTTTCATTACGAGTGATAAGACAACGATAATGATCTGAAGAAGAAGTTCCCATAAGAAAATATTATTTAATTAGATCATATTTTATATTTAAACCTTACAAATCAAAGTCTTATTTAGAACTCAAAAGATCGACTGATACGCATAGGAATTAATCACCATACATATCAATCGAATCATTGTCATCAAAATTATGCTTGTCCAAGGCTTTAGTTTAATTAGGCATCTTGATTTTGTTTAACTGATTGTTGAGATCACAATATTCTAGATCAAAAAAGAATGAAGGAACAACACTTTGACATATAGGACTCTAAAAGAGGGAAGAGATATTAGAAACATCTGGACCTTCTACTCCTCTACTTTTGGAAGGTGACCACCTTGTACCTAATCACTATTTGGACTATAAAATTGAGAATTAAGGGTATCTGGAGAACTTTCTAGTGGAGAAAATTGATCAATCTAAATGAGGTACAAAGAGCCATGAGATGTAGATGATAGAGGATGGCAGGTGTCCCTTAAAGAAATAATACTTGATGATATTAGATTCAAGACTTAGATTATGTGCATTGATGTGATCTCTAAGAATCAAGGGATTACCCTTCACCTTAGTCTCCATTTAATCGTTGGAACATTCGAATCTTTCCTATATAAGATCTTGAACATGGAAAATAGAAGACGGTGGAAGAGGAAAATCAACAATTTGATTTTCAAATTTCCCAACTTCAACATGAGCATGATATACTACCTTGTTTGGTAATGAAAAATGAGGAGTAAAATGGATGAAAGGGGAAGTATATTCCTCCTTTAAGGGCTAGGGTGCCTCATGATTGAGAAAAGTTGGAAGCGTAAAATCAACTAAGGATTCAGATTCAAATTTTTTCAATGAAATTTGAACCAAACATTGAAACTTTTCATTGAATAAATCCCAATCCATTTCTTCTTCAGGAAACTCATAACATAGGTGAATAAGTATATCAAAAAAATCCTCTATTGATTCATCAGGTTTCATTCTAAGTTGATTAATCATTTTATAAACATCTCGGTAATCATACATGTCAAAGGCTTGATGAAGCTCCTTGAACAAGTGAATGGAAGTGACTAGTAAGGTATGACACCACTGCTTAACTCTACCTTCAAGCATGAGGATAAAAAGTGTATGAGCAACCTCTTCACAATTTATTTCATTAAAATCACAAAATTCAAGAAATGGAAGTGTATGCTCTAGAGTAGATGTTTTAACCTCACCATTGAACTTAATATGTGACAAGCCATCTATTATTTCCACAGGGATTGAAAGATTGAAATTCTCATAAAAACAACCCAAGATTAAAATTTTGGAATGATCCATTCAAAATGAGAGATTCAAAATAGACTCAACAGGCTCAACTTGTCAGTTGGCCCTCGTTCTAGTGCTAAAATCAGTGATGGTATTGGATGATGCCAATAGTAGGGGGTCTCCCTGGTATGAATTCCCAACTATACCTCACACCATTTGGAGTAGGATCCACATTCGGATAATATGCCTAGCTTCCATAACATAAAGGTTTTCCTTGGCTACAATAAACAACATAAGAGAGTATGCACATAACCTTTGAAACAAGCAAGTTGACATTGTGAATAATAAATTTTTAATGTATAGAAGGTACTTTCATGGATGAGAAAAGATCAAGTGAGCCTTTAGAAGAAAATTAATAGTAATATATTAATAAAGAAACACAAGAGCATAGAAATAATCACTAATTAACCTAAAAAATAGTTCACAAGGTAACGACGAACATAAAGTAAGTAATAGTGCAATATTCAACAAGATGTATACCAAAGCCAACAAAATAGTTCATTTTCTTTAGTATGTATGAACACAAACATATACCAAAAATATTAAAAGAATATCCTTGAAACATCCATGATATATGCATGAAAGTGTTTCGTTTCTAAGAGCTTCAAATCATTAAGTGAAAGTTCCAAGATACACAATTACGATGATAAATCACTAGCTCCAATAGTCGAATGCTAAGCCACCACTTGCTCCTCCACAGAATGATCTTCTCTCCTATGCCAATCTTGAGAAGCCAAGGTAAAAATTATTTTGCATGATCTATGAGGTTTTATTTATAAAAACTTAGGTGACTCTCCACCTCCCATGTGACTCTTAATCTCCCCCATGACTCTTGATCTCCCATATGGCTTTTGAGCATCTATGTGACCTTTGAGCTCCTACATGACTCTACGGATTCCTTGTTTGTGATGACACTTTGAGAAGCCATATTTTGGTGACTATGGCATAAGACTTCATTGTAATGTATCAATGCTAAGTTCTTATCTTAGATGTTATGTCTTCAATTCATGATTGGTTTTTGATGTGCTTCATCTTCACCCTCCAAAGGGTCTCAATAAATATTGGAGTCTTACATGTCATATTAGTCTTCACCATCTATCTTAGTTATGAGTTCCTTTATCTCCTTTTTTTATTGTCCCTTTGTGTCTCACCTTTAATTATCTTTTTGAAACTTTTCCTTGATGACCTCTTGGAGCATCATATTTCCATATAGAATGGTATCACCTACAAATGAAATTCACTCATGAAGAGACAATACCAATCCCAAATAACCTATTCTATCTTTGTTTTCTCATGTGATATTTTGATTGTGATGGGACAATGCACAAGGGTTGAGGGAGTGGTCCTCTTGGGCGTAATGCAGAGGATCAAGAGGTAAGGTGTGGAGGATTGGACACTAAGAGTGCACACTACATAGTAGAAAGGGAGGAGGAGGCATGCTTATGTGCATTGGGCAGGTCCTAGAGGCAAAAAAGGTAAGATTTCCCACTGAGAATGTGTAGTATGCAATTCTTGAGGAGAAGGGCCTAGGTGTTGTCTAGTTAAATGCTACAAGGGATGAAAGATGACCCTATTTCTCACTAATAGTGAACAGTGTGTAGTGAAGGCAAGGTTGGTCAACGCATTGCATAGAGGGAAATTCCAGGAGACAATGATGGAAAGCTTATGCATTATGACTACAAAATACATAGTGGCTAATGAAGAGGCTCAAGGGATTGCACAAGTTTCCATTACAAGGGTCAAGAGATGACCCCACTATCTACTAAAACTACATAATGTGTAATACAAAGCAAGATTGATCAATGATTGTGTAGTGGAAAAGTGTAATCAACAAAATTAAGGGTTTGTGTTATGAGGTTGCCCAATGCATAGTTGAAGGAGGCTATCTTCAACATAATTACAGTGTGCAAGTATACGAGTTAAGGGTCCCATCACTGATGCTTAGGAATTTGTAATGCACTCATCAATTAGCTATAAGTTGAACGTGCCTATGAGTTGTGCAAGATGTGAGGACATGGACGAAATCCAACATCGACTAAGTGTGAGATCAATGACACAAGAGAGTAAGAACATATATTAGGCCTTGAACATGCCAAGATACAAATATAAACCCACGTACATGAAAAGAATATATAGAGTACCCAAAACCAAGATATTGTTGATGGTTCTGAACCCGCCAACATGTAAGGGTCTCTCCCCGGTAAGAAGCCCCAATTAGACCTCAGACCGTTTGGTGTATGAGTCCCAGCAACGGGTCATATGGTAATGCCTTGACAACGATTTTGCACAGAGGAAAGTAAGATGTCCTATTGGTAGCAAGGGTGTGACAGTTGCAGTAAGTCAAGGAAGGTGCATGACAGGATCTAACACATTGAGGATGAGGTGAGTGCACCCCTTGGAAACCTGTAATAGTGCGCAGCTTCGAAGGGTACATACGAGCGAAGATGCATCACAAGGTGGAAAGAAAGTTAGCGAGAAATCCAAAGTGATGGTTAAACCAACAGAACATTTCAGAAAGATTCATACATACTTATAGAGAATAGTCCATACATGTATGCATGAGCAAACAAATACATATATCATTTAGAGTATACCAAATAAAATAGAATACAATACAACATATGCATGAAACATGTTGGCTTTGTTACATTAAGGAGTGTAAGTTCTAGTCATACACTACATCCATGTCTAAACACTAGTTCTAACTATTAGCGCTCGAATCTGCCTCAGGCTGAGGAAGGAAAAACTCGAGGCAACATCAAACCAAGCTCAGCCTCATAGCTAGCCCTACGAGGACAGGAGAGGGCTCTCTCCGAGTCTATCTCGGCAGAAAAGATTTTTAAAGGGGCTGAGATGACTTAAACTGGGAACTGATTTTAGGCTAGTAAATTAATAGAAAGGGGTTTTTTTTATAAATGATTGGGTTTTCTAGGTTGCATGGGGCAAAGAACAGCTTAAACAGAGAAATATAATAAAAAACATAGATTATCTCCTGAGGTAAGATAGGCAAGAAATTTAACATCAAATTTGAAATAATGTGGAATGGGTGAACTGTTTGAGAAGTTGACAAGGGAATAGAAGATGAATCCTTGTCAAATAGAAGAAAACATCAAATATGAAAACTTCCTCAAGACAGTGCAAATAAATTGAATTCTACCTTTCTCACTTAAAAGTATTGATTTAGAAACGATTAGGAAATGAAATGGAAACACAACAGGCTACATATGAAACAAAGGAAGAGACAAATGTTAAATTTTATGCCACAAGAATCTCAGGGGTCAGAGTTGCATTTTTTATTTAAATCCCTGTCAAAACTTTACAAAGAAACTTTGTATTTCTCCTCCACCAACTTTCAGAACTCTCCTCCCTTTTTTAAACTCAGTTCAAATCATATACAATACAATAAATAAAATCTCATGTTTGAAAACAGATCGATCCCAAAATGAGGAGTTGTTTCCATTGAAGTTAAAAATAGAAAAGAGAATAACCTTCTCCTTGAAATTCTCTAATGACTAACTAAAATACTAAAAACAGGAGCACAAACCCATTTTATGTTAACTGAATTCATAAATAGGAATACGAATCCTATTCTTCTACTGTGATGAATATTTTGCATTTTAATTTAGGCTTTACGGTTTCTAGTTCTTCACCTTCCCATATGGATAGCTGATTCCAAACTTTGTAGGTAATTGGACTTTGTCTCTTATCTCTTTAATGGCCTTTCCAATGAGGATTTTGTTAGTAAACGGGTCATAAATGTCTGAAGTGTCTAGAAAAGTGATGAGAGGTATTCGTTTCATCGTGGGGCTTTGGAGTGCCATAGAAAGCGAACATGCCCATGCAACCCAACCCCTGCGCCAATTCTTCAAGTCCTTGAGACCCCAAACGCAATCTACGCACTGTGGATGTTGCTGCTGCTAATTGCACCATTTCCCTATTATGCTATCACTCTAATCCTGGTCTCCCAGTCACAGCAAATGTTGTTTTACCACCTATGGGTTATGAGCATCAACTTGAGAATGTTCAATTGGTCTTGAGAAAAGCTTTAGGAGGGTGTTTCATGAAGTGTTGATCAAGAGGTCCTTCAAATGCTACATAAACCGTCAGTGAGGCCTTTTCTCTCCTTCCACCTTGCCAGCAGCATTTGCTAGTAAAAAAAAATTGAGTACTCCAGTGTCACCTTTAAAATCCTCCATGCTGCAGTTGCTTCCTTTGACTTTTACCATTTAATGGCATTGTTACAACTTAACACCACGAGAAGAAATTTGATGTCCAGAACTATCTTCATTTTCCTTATTCGATGATTTAGTTATTTGGGTACATGACATCGTACTTATAGCATATGCGTTAAACCGCAGAGTACCTCTACTTAGGAATTATCGTGCATATGTTATGGCTTCAGCAACTCTGTTGTTGCACAGAATGGATGTTTACTTGTTTTTCCATGATTGCTTGGACAAATTTGCGATGTAGACTTGTTTTCTAACAGGCAATTGAAATTTATAATTCTACAATGGCATCAAAGTTTTGATGTGGCCAACTTAATTAAATCCTTCCTTGAAATCTTTTCTACCGTAGTTTTCGGAATCTTACTCACAAAAGCTATGCGGCGAACTTTCTTGTATGGTGCCACCTGTTGAGCTAGAAAGTCAATAACACTGGTTTCGGATAGTGTTTTTCCTGGTTTTTGTACAATGTATGCCATGGGGACCTGGCGAGCTTCTTTGTCTAGAAACGATATTACTGTAGCCTCGACAATCTTAGGGTGAGAAAGTAGAAGTGCTTCTAGTTCAGCTGGAGCAACCTGGTAGCCTTTATAATTGATCAACTCCTTCAATTTGTCCACTACAAAGAGGTAGCCTTCATCGTCGATGTAACATAGATCGCTTGTTTGAAGCCAACCATGCATGTCCAGAGCTGAAATCGTAGCTTCTGGATTGTTAAAATACCAATGAAAAACTTCCTTTGCACCTCTGAAATTGATCCACACAATCTATTCCACATAGGTCTGCTATGCACCATATCTATCACTTGTTTAAAAAACCTGGATGTAATAAGACCATTTCTGATGATTCCAAGAAGCAATTTCAATATCAGGAGGTATCACTGAACGAAGAAATTGCATCCATTTCCTGTTTTAGAATAAGAGCATCGAAGAAAATATCAAAACTTTCACCCTGTGCGTCACGCGGCATAGCGAGTGCGCCGCACATATGTTATTTTAACATGGAGTGATTGTGCCCAATGCGCTGCGCGTCCCATGTGTGCTGCGCTCCTCTGCCTGTGTGCCGCGCACCTCTAGCTCCAAATCCACTGCTCCAAAACACTTCAAACTTAATTCTAACATTTCAACTCAGATTTGCGTTTCAGTTTTCACGGCAATGGGTCCACAAAAGAAGCAGAGGTGGATGCTCAATAGAAAACAATTTATTACACCATTGACACTTGAAGTTGATCATACAAAGAACTAGACCTTTTATCAAGGATCTTCTGTCGAACCAACAACATGTGTGATACCTCTAATTTTATGCCACTTTTTGCCTTTAGACACTGCCTTTGTCTTTTAACTGATTTTCCAAGTTGAACTAATAACTCTTGTCTATCTGTTGTAGGGTTGCTAAAGCTGGTGCCATTGAGGAACTGTAAAACTTGAAATATTTTGGCAACTTACCTATTTATTACAAAGACACATATGATGATTTCTTCTTCAAAACAAGGTTTTGAAGAAGAATCGATCTCACATTATTGTTAATGACATAAAAATAAAAACTTACTGAACCTTCCTCTAGTCTGCAGACATTATTCGACATGTTTGAAGACCAATGACAAAGGACTGACAAGACCGCGTCTAGCATTGGCTCCAATGGGGATGACAGCTGTCGCTCCATGGAGGTGCCAAGAATCTGCAGATCTCTAGGAGAGCAGACAGTGCCTCCATCCATTGGGCAATGGAGGCAGCATTTCGACAACCGACACAGAATTTGACACATTTATTGACTGAAACATGGACTCAAACTGACTTAATTGTAAATCTGAATGACGGAAAAAACTGACTCGACAAACTGTACTAAAAAGTCCTAAGACCTGAAACTTAAAACTCAAAGCTTGGTGGTAGCACCTAGCCACCTGTGTTTCTTTACAAGACAATATATCCTCAAACTATATCAAAATTCCAATGCAACCAATCAAGAATATGGCTTCTTGACTGATTCTTCCTATCAGATCTTCTGGTCAATAGTACAAACCTATCACTGGGCATCCAAAAACATAGTTGACCATGGTCTCCTTCATCACTCAACATTGCAATAAACACCATCAGTGCTGGCTGCAACAAACTTGCCAAAGGATCTTGAAAATCATGAAGATTTACCTCCTGCTGAAAGAACAAGATGTATTTTTCTCCTGCTTCTGATCTGTCTTCATCATGTACTTCAGTAACAATATGCTCCTGGGCTTCAAAAAACTCTGAACAGGTAGATGAGCAGATCTCCTCTTGTAAAAACATTTCAACACATGAAACATATAAAGAATATGAAAGGTAATCTTGTATTTTTTGATCTTCTATAGTCTAAAAATATGATAGGTCATCTTCATATGATAGGACAACCGGATTTTCATTACATTCATCAATCATGAGAAAATAAACTTCAGCTGATTCTTGATACCCAAACATGACATTTCTAGCATCTACCATAAATTCATCCAGAGGAACTATTTCACTTACTTGAATGAAGATCCCATCTTTCTTTTCATTAACTGACTGGATTACCTGTTTATGAAGGCTCTGTTCTGATAGCATGAGAACATTTGAATCAAAAACTCTATCAGCAAAACCCCCCTTTTCAAGATTCAGTACAAGGTATGCTTGGTCATTACAATCTGAATCCGGATGTAAAACAGTTGACTGGTCATTATCAAAATCTGCAATTGAAACCTGAGTTCTCGGCATGTTGTCTTCTTCTGTGGGCAGAACTGAAATAACATTTTCCCTTTCATCATTTTCAGCCATGTGGCCATCTTCAACCTGCTGATCTTGAATCTGCTGCAAAATTTCCTAATCATATTGATGGGTATCCTCTAGGTTCTCTTCATGTTGCTGAAATGGATTCTCATATAGAGCTTCCATGATTTCTCCGTCCATGAAATCATTATCACCATAAAAATTCTCTAGATCTTCAATGAAATTATGTACATGGCTACAACAATTCTGAACTAAAATCAAGGATGGATATGATTCTTTATACTTTCCAAATAACATGGTATGAAAATCCCTTAAACAATAAATGGAAGTAGATGGCAAACTTTCATACCAGGATCGAGCTTCATCTTCCAGAGTAGCCATAAACATTTTCATCAAACAGTCTTCAGGAAAATTGATCTTAAGTTTATGCACATGAATATGAAATTTCACCAGATGAAGAGCAATGTCATTACCTTCCTCATTTCTAAACATAGGCAAATTCTGATGTCAATCCACCTTGGGCATCTTATTTGGAAAACCTGGAATGTGGTCTCGGCTCATGGGAGCGTATCTTCTTGCAATCTGGTCCATCAGCAGTGAGGTCGCCATGAAGCATTGATTTCTAGAGTTTTCAGTGAGTGAAGTCACCAGGTGAAGGATTTCAGCCTTGCGATGTCTGACTGCTATTCACCATCAGCAATCGGATCTGAACTTTGTTATCCTTTACCGGGAAGGACTTCCCTAGTGGAATCGCCACTATGTTAGCACTCCAATCTGCCTTAGGCTGAGGAAGGAAAAAATTGAGGCAACATCAAACCAAGCTCAGCCTCATAGCTAGCCCTACGAGGACAAGAGAGGGCTCTCTCCGAGTCTATCTCGGCAGAAATGATTTTCGAAGGGGTTGAGATGACTTAAACTGGGAACTGATTTTAGGCTAGTAAATTAATAGAAAGGGGTTTTTTTTATTATAAATGATTGGGTTTTCTGGGTTGTATGGGGCAAATAACAGCTTGAACAAAGAAATATAATAAAAAACATAGATTATCTCCTGAGGCAAGATAGGCAAGAAATTTAACATCAAATTTGAAATAATGTGGAATGGGTGAACTGTTTGAGAAGTTGACAAGGGCATAGAAGATGAATCCTTGTCAAATAGAAGAAAACATAAAATATGAAAAATTCCTCAAGACAGAGCAAATAAATTGAATTCTGCCTTTCTCACTTAAAAGTATTCATTTAGAAATGATTAGGAAATGAAATGGAAACACAACAGGCTACATATGAAACAAAGGAAGAGACAAATGTTAAATTTTATACCATAAGAATCTTCGGGGTCAGAGCTGCATTTTTTATTTAAATCCCTGTCAAAACTGTACAAAGAAACTCTATATTTCTCCTCCACCAGCTTTCAGAACTCTCCTCTCTTTTTTGAGGTCAGTTCAAATCATATACAATACAATAAATAAAATCTCATGTTTGAAAACAGCTCGATCCCAAAATGAGGAGCTGTTTCAATTGAAGTTAAAAATAGAAAAGAGAATAAACTTCTCCTTGAAATTCTCTAATGGCTAACTAAAAGACTAAAAACTGGAGCACAGACCCATTTTGTGTTAACTGAAGTCATAAATAGGAATACTAATCCTATTCTTCTGCTGTGATGAATATTTTGCATTTTAATTTAGGCTTTAGGGTTTCTAGTTCTTCACCTTCCCATATGGATAGCTGATTCCGAATGTTGTAGCTAATTGGACATTGTCTCTTATCCCTTTAATGGCCTTTCCAATGAGGATTTTGTTGGTAAATGGGTCATAAATGTCTGAAGTGTCTAGAAAAGTGATGAGAGGTATTTGTTTCATTGTCAGGCTTTGGAGAGCCATAGAAAGCGGACATGCCCATGCAACCCAACCCCTGCGCCGATTCTTCAAGTCCTTGAGACCGCAAACGCAATCTACGCACTGTGGATGCTGCTGCTGCTAATTACACCATTTCCCTGTTATGCTATCACTCTAATCCTGGTCTCCCAGTCACAACAAATGTTGTTTTACCACCTGTGGGTTATGAGCATCAACTTGAGAATGTTCAATTGGTCTTGAGAAAAGCTTTAGGAGGGTGTTTCATGAAGTGTTGATCAAGAGGTCCTTCAAATGCTACATAAACCGTCAATGAGGCCTTTTCTCTCCTTCCACATTGCCAGCAACGTTTGCTAGTAAAAAAAAAATGAGTACTCGAGTGTCACCTTTAAAATCCTCCATGTTGCGGTTGCTTCCTTCGACTTTTACCATTTAATGGCATCGTTACGACTTAACATCACGAGAAGAAATTTGATGTCTAGAACTATCTTCATTTTCCTTATTCGATGATTTAGTTATTTCGGTACATGACATCGTACATATAGCATATGCATTAAACCGTAGGGTACCTCTACTTAGGAATTATCGTGCATTTGTTGTGGCTTCAGCAACTCTGCAGAGAATGGATTATTACTTGTTTTTCCATGATTGCTTGGACAAATTTGTGATGTAGACTTATTTTCTAATAGGCAATTGAAATTTATAATTCTACAATGGCATCAAAGTTTGGATGTGGCCAACTTAATTAAATCCTTCCTTGACATCTTTTCTGCTGTAGTTTTCGGAATCTTACTCACAAAAGCTACACGACGAACTTTCTTGTATGGTGCCACCTGTTGAGCTACAAAGTCAATAACACTGGTTTCGGATAGTGTTTTGCCTGGTTTTTATACAATGTATGCCATGGGGACCTAGCCAGCTTCTTTGTCTGGAAACGATATTACTACAGCCTCGACAATCTTAGGGTGAGAAAGTAGAAGTGCTTCTAGTTCAGCTGGAGCAACCTGGTAGCCTTTATATTTGATCAACTACTTCAATTTGTCCACTACAAATAGGTAGCCTTCATCATTGATGTAACATAGATCGCCTATTTAAGGCCAACCATGCATGTCCAGAGCTGAAACCGTAGCTTCTGGATTGTTGAAATACCAATGAAAAACTTCCTCTGCGCCTCAGAAATTGATCCACACAATTTGTTCCACATAGGTCTGCTATGCACCATATCTATCACTTGTTTAAAAAACCTGGATGTAATAAGACCATTTCTAATGATTCCAAGAAGAAATTGCAATATCAGGAGGTATCAGTAAACGAAGAAATTGCAACGATTTCCTGTTTTAGAATAAGAGCATCGAAGAAAATATCAAAACTTTCATCCTGTGCGTCGCGCGACATATCCAGTGCGCCGCGCCATTTGTGTGTGTCGCGCATATGTTATTTTAACATGGAGTGATTGCACCCAGTGCGCTGCGCGGCCCATGTGCGCCGCACTCCTCTGCCTGTGCGCTGCGCACCTCCAGCTCCAAATCCACTGCTCCAAAACACTCCAAACTTAATCTAACATTTCAACTCGGCTTTGTGTTTCAGTTTTCACGGCAATGGGTCCACAAAAGAAGCAGATGCCCAATCGAAAACAATTTATTACACCATTGACACTTGAAGTTGATCATACAAAGAACTAGACCTTTTATCAAGGATCTTCTGTCGACCCAGCATCATGTGTGATACCTCTAATTTTATGCCACTTTTTGCCTTTAGACACTGCCTTTGTCTTTTAACTAATTTTCCAAGTTGAACTGATAACTCTTGTCTATCTGTTGCAGGGTCACTGAAGCTAGTGCCATTGAGGAACTGTAAAACTTGAAATATTTTGGCAACTTACCTATTTATTACAAAGACACATCTGATGATTTCTTCTTCAAAACAGGGTTTTGAAAAAGAATCGATCTCACATTATTGATAATGACATAAAAATAAAAACTTACTGAACCTTCCTCTAGTCTGTAGACATTATTTGACATGTTTGAAGACCAATGACGAAGGACTGACAGGACCATGTCTAACACTAACAATAAAATGTTACAGCCACAAACGCCTACTCCTCCGAAGAGATATACTAGCTCTGCGCAATGAAGAAGCCAAGGCTCATTACAATATTGTCCAAGCTCTTTACAAGATATACTTATCAGAAGATTGGCTGACCAAAAGCCTATACAATGAGTTATGAGGGACTACTTATAGCAAAGAGTGGGGTGACACTTGACATTCCCCTTTGAGACAGTTCATCTACCCTCATGACTCTTCATCTACTCTATGATTGCTACATCCAACTATTGACACTTGAACTTCAACTTGACAAGATGTTACATTACAATGCACATGTGCCCATGTGAGACAAAATGGCTTGAGAAAGCGATGCAAGACATCACTGACACTCAGGCCATTGTGGTGAGACCAACTTGTTGACATGCTAGTGATGGTGAAGGTGGTGAGTTGATGCTAAGCTTGGTCATCTGTGATGGTGTGCATGCACTCCATGGTGACATCTTTCTGAAGTGAACTCTTGCCTCTGTTGCATTCGGGTGCACTGATATGGCTCCTTTGTCTTCGCCTCAGTGAGTATGTTGAATGGTTGGGATCGCATGCATGCACACAATGACATGCATGATGGTTCATTCCCTTGCATGAGATCACCAACATTGCTTACCTTGTCTGCTCCGTGTCAGCTACTGGGATGGATCTATAACTTGTACTTGTTCCTGTTGCAACTCATTCTCTTGTCTATGCAGCGCCTATTCTTCCTTGAGTTTCTTCTTCATCACCTGCAACTCCTTCTCTATTATTTTCTCTTCTCTCACACAATTGTCTTGTCACGCTGTCACCTCATAGCCTCAATCTCCAAAGTTTCTTTCATCGCAAGTGGATATGCTCGATCTTGCAACTTTGTTCCACCTCTGTGTTGTCAACAACCTTCCTCTTGCGTTCACCACATGTGGGTGTGTTGCCTTCTATTGTTGCTCATTATGATGCTAATCGTTGTTATGCTACTACCATCTTATCTTGATGTCCTTGTCTACAAACAACTTGATGTCTTCATAGGTAGGAAAACTCATAGACACTTTCATGGCTGCAACCCACGTTGTGCTCTCAACGATGTCATTCACTCTGCTCTCCTGAAGGCCAGTGTACTTATGTTGCTAAGAGGCAGATGAACACTTGCAATACTTGGAGACATGGAAACACTCATGGAAAGAAATATGTCAACCAAAAAGCAAAAAGAACTTGAGAACTGACTTGCAACATACTTGTGTGACTAATCATGAAGGTTACACAATTTATGGTGGGAGGTTGAGACACTGACTGCCAAAGCTGCAGAAGGCACAGCTTGGACTGTCAGGAGGCTAACTAATTACTAGAATTGTGCATTGCATATTCCATCCTAGCCTACTGAGGACTATAACTGTGCAATGCACAATTTCAGTCAAGAGTGACATGAAACCAGCAAACTGCATTGTGAAAGTTTTGGGGCCAGCCGGACACTGCCTCCAAGAATTGTGCAATGGAATACTAGAGGTCAGTGCCTAGATAGACTTGCATAATTTCTGGATAGAAGGAAAAACCTTCACTTCTGGAAATGCATAGTGCTAGCCGGGCAAGGCACGGTTCGAGCCGAGGCAGCCCAATCTAGGCGAAGGGTGAGTGAAAACATGAGAAGTTTGAATGCATGGTGAGATGAGTGCAAATGACAGTGAATGATCATTCATGCAAACAACAAGTGCAGGATTCAAAAAATGGGAAAGCATGCATGTGTGTGAAGTGAGTTGCTACAATGGTGACTGCCCATGAAAAACAGTGTCATGCGTGCAACAACAATGAGATGCAAACGAAAACTGAAACGGTGCTAGTACAAGCTAGTATGCATGCAAACAGTAGCAAGCATTCATTGAAATCAAGCAGATAGACTCACACAAAGAGAAACACAAAAAGTGACAAAAATGCGGTGCAAGTCATGAGTAATAGGCTTACCCCAAGACAACTAAGCTAAATGTGCTAATGACTCCTAGATGCAATGTGGGATGCCAAAGCTACAAAGTCAATGTGATGAATGAGCTCTGCAGTGTCTAGTTGATGAGTTTTGATAAGATCATGGTTGTGACGTGCATGCCACAAATATAGGAAAAGCGACACTTGGTGGGAGGTTTCTGAGATGATCCTTGCATGTAACTTCCAGCTTCTAAAAATAGATCCCTGAATCAAGGGATGGCTTTACATGCTACATTGGGAGGAGAAGCCCATGCATGAAAATTATTTTTTCTCGATCCTGGAGGGAACCGGTCAACTCAACTGCACATGCAACAGTTTTATCAGCTGGGAGGAAAAATTATGCATTTCTAAGAGGGATTTGGGTTGGCTACCTAGGGGTATTGCATACTTTCTGGGCAGAGTAGCTGATTGTTGCCCAGAACTGTGCAATTTCTAGGCTGAGCAGCCCTGTTGGGAGGAATTGCACAATTTTCTCAATGAACAATGACAGGCAGATTTGCACAATTCTGGAGTCCAATAGGATGTGAGACAAAATTGCACAATTTCCGGAGGGAAGGTTGGTTTCCCTCCAGTATTTCACAATTTCTTGAGGAAGTGACTCAAGATGTAGCTGGACCAAGTCTGATGAAAAAACTTATGAGGGGATGCATCAAGCTCTCATGGAAAGGTTATCATTGTGTGATAAAAATACTGGGGCTTGTGTACTTGGAAAGGCAATACATGATTCTGTGAAAGGTTAGTGGGGAGGCTCCAAAATGAAGCTAAGGTAAATTTTTTTAGGGTGGTTGTAGTTGCTACAACACTTGGCGACACACTGGTAGAACTCCAGCTCTCTGAATGGATCTTGTTCATGAAAAACAAGTCTAACACATCCGGAGGTATTGTTTAGTTCTCAGTTCATCTTGGTTTCCACACTAGCTTGATTGTAAGATATAGCATCTGCCAAGCCCTTGGTCGATCGACACACATTCCAGGCCAAGAAAACATGGTTGTTTTGATTGGGATTGAGGATTATATGATGCACAAGCAGTATAGTCATTAGAGTCTTAGTTTCATCTCTAGTGTTGCTCTGTTGCTAGCAAGCCTGGACAGTACCCAGGTGGAGTCACGCATGAACACAAGAATGGCTCCACTGCAAGCAAGCTTGGTCAGTACCCCAACAGAGTTACTTGCATCAACTCTCTATGTAAGAAACCTTTCTCTTCTTTCTCCTTATTCATTTTTTATTTTTTCATTTTTCATTTTTCATATTTTTTTCTTTTTTTCACAACTGTGCATAGCACTTATTCATTTTAGAGGCGGAAGAGGGATCCTAACTTATTGAGAGAAGAAGAGGTCGTTCCTTCAAAGAAGTAGTTTATTATATACCTCTAACGTGTCTGTTAAGTTTTTCCCCCTCACCTTACTCTACTTGACTGAGATGACAAGGGTTAACCCAAAAAAAATTGACTAGAGTAGGTGACACTATTTAGCGCGCAAGCATTATGTTTTCACCAAGGTTCACTTTGAATGGTACATATTTTCCATTGACGTATCATCGACTAAAAGTAACAATTTCTTCATACATATGCAGGATGAAAGATAACCAAGTAGTGATAGCTTCGCAAGGCCTCTTGCACTTTACCTATCGTGTTCCAAGAGTCATGCATGGTTTCATGCAAAACTAACCTACGAACGAAAACAAGAAAACAAACAACAAAGTAGAAGTAGAAGTAGAAGTAAATGTAAAAGAAAAGTGAGTAAGCAAACAAGCGAGAAAACAAACAAGCAAAAAAAAAAAAGGAACAAGCATGCAAGCAAGCAAACTGAAAGCAAACACTACTCCTATTCCTAAGCTAACGATAAATGGGCTTGATCAAGTGAAGTGATATTTCCAATGTAGCCACCGGCGCATTGGTTGACCCATGTTGGTGAAGGAATGGGTCAACCAAGGCAACTATGTGAACCAACAAACAAGAAAGATATAACAATGAAGACAAACACACTCCTAGTTTACAAGCGTCCACAGAACAAAAATGAGTGAAAGCGCATGACATGCACTCTGTGGACTTACCATGATGTTGTGTTACACTATGTGCAAATGTTGAGTATATGCATTATCTTGACTATGGTATGCAAGCATACATGATAAAGGTAAACCACTTACGTTCTGAAAGTGTGCTTGCTGTGTAATATTCCTCTAGTGTGTGAGGAATGGGATCGTGTAGTTCGAGTGGAGGAAGTGAAATCTAGGTGTTTGGTTGATCTTTAAAGCAAAGAAAAGAGTGATGACAAACCTTGAGTGTTTCAACAATTTCCTGACTGGAAGTGAAACCAACCTCAAGAAAGCAAGGGCTTGACATAACCATAAGCTCGAGCTGAAGTGCCTAGACAGTCTGCAAGGTTTCGACTTCATTGAGACATAGATCATCGTAGACCAATGTCTTAGACAGATTAATAACGATTGAATCAACATCATGATAAGATGAAGAAGTATAGAGATCACGACAAACAAGATCAGAAAATTCAGGATGTTTTTCGGCATCCTCATGATTTGATGAATCAGGCAGAGGGGTAGATGAGAAGCAAAGATGTTCACCCTATATGTTTTCAGAAATGACAGATGACATATTGGACGGATTTTCAGAGGAAGATGTGTCCTCTCCTCACTGTGATGACAGAATGACATCCGACATGTCCTGTGAATGATCATAAGTAGAAACATCCAGAAATGGGTTTTCATAGGGGAAATCGGCAATGGAAGAATCACAAGGGATGTCAAGATAAAGCGGATGAGGTGCAGCTGGAAGGGAGTTATCCTTCATCGGAGGTTCTTCTTTAGATTCCCACACACACTCATCATGAATGATGGTGCAAGTTGGCTGTATAACACCAACTTCGTGAACAACTTTATCCTCGTTCACAATAGATGAGGAGTCTAGAATGGAAGAACAATAGACAGTACAATCTAGAAGATCAACAAAACATAGAGACAAAGGTTGAGGGAATGAATCCACATGACAACCAACATGATGGCAAGCCAAATCTATGCATATATCAAGAACAGGTGGGGTGGGAGGATGTGATAGTTCAAGAGATGTGTGTGTGTGATCTCCCACATCACTCTGCAGTGGTGGAGTTGTTTGATGAGGTGAAGGCGGACAGTCACTTGTGACAACAATTGTGCCTACTTATGACTATGCAACTCCATCACCAGAGTGTGCTAAGTGGGGTTTGGATATGTGAAAAAGATGCTCAAATCTTACATAAAGAAATTCCAAATAAATTTCATCTTCAGGAAATCGGTATGCAATATTACAAAAGCGTGTGTAAAACTAATCAACCAATTCATCGAGTGCTTTTCGTAACTTCAGAATTTCTTGATCGAGTGCTTTATTGTTAAAGTGATTGAAAGCATGGTCTATCTCTATGACCAGATGAGCAAGAGAATGAATATATTTTTCAAGCAGCATGGCACACTAGTGCATTGGGCTCCTTCGAAGTGTGTAGGCGAACAACACACAACTCATGTATCCTTCAAAGATTCAATGTCTTTTGAATGAGCCTATAATGCCTACCATGTGCCTAACCAATGATGTGTGGCCTCCACCATCATATGTTTTATGTGACAAGTTATTCGAGAGCTTTTCCGAGATAATGAAGTCATTTCCATAAGACATACACTTCGGAAGAGAAACTCTATAGTTAGTCATGATAGATATCTAGAGATTCAAAACAGATGTGAGGATGCATCTTGTCATCTGGCCCTCCTTCTAGCACCAAAATTTTGATGGTGCTAGACCTGACAACATATAAGGGGACCTCCCTAGTAAGAATCCCTAATTAGACCTCATACCATTTGCTGTAGGAGTCCCAGTAGTCGGTTGTACGGTAATGCCTTGACCGTGATTTCACACAGAGGCATGTAGGATGTCCCTGTTGGTAGTAAGGGTGCGACAGCTGCAGTAGGTCAATGAAGGTGCATGAGAAGTTATAACACACTGAGGGTGAGGTGAATGTGCCCCTTGGAAACTTGTAATAGTATGCGGCTTAGAAGGGAACACATGAGTAAAGATGCATCACAAGCTAGAAATCAAGTCAGTGAGAAATCCAAAGTGATGGTTAAACCAATAGCACATTTTAGAAAGATTCATACATACTTATACATAATAGTCCATACATGCATGCGTGCGCAAACAAATACATATATCATTTAGAGTAAACTAGATAGCATATAATAAAATAAAACATATGCATGAAACGTGTTGGCTCTGTTATATTAAGAAGTGTAGGTTCCAGTCATACAATACATCCATGTCTAACCACTAGTTTCGATAGTGGAATGTTACAGCCACAACCACCTACTCCTCGAAAGAGATATACTAGCTCTACGTAATGGAGAAGCCAAGGCTTGTTACAATATTGTCCAAGATCTCTCCAAGAAAGACTTATCGGAAGCTTGGCTGACCAAAATCCTATACAATGAGTTATGAGGGGCTATTTATAGAAAAGGGTGGGGTGACCCTTGACATTCCCCTTTGAGACCGTTCATCTACATACATACATTGCTCCCTCATGCATTTCTCCTCCTACATTGGAAGTTGCTCGGCTCAGCCTCTCCTCTACACATATATCCGGCTGGTCCATACCTCGATGAGTGCATTGATAGGTTGATGTCTTTATACTCGTTGATTGGTCACAGAGTGGTTTTAAATATTGTAAATTCGAGATGTTGCAAATAATTTGTTATGTCTTGAAAGCTCATAGATAACGTTGTTTTAATATATTCTCTTTTTTTCATATATTAACGCTCCTGTGTTTGGCTCCCAATTGTTTCATATATAACATTGTTTCATTGTTGTGTTTGGCTCCCACGTTGTCACCCATATACCACCTCCCCCAAATTCTCCCTTCCGCATATACCACCTTCCCTAAATATTCCCTCCCCCATATATTACCTCCCCAAAATAATACCTCTTTTTTTAATATATCATAGTGCAATTTTTTAACCACCAAAAGTGCATTTTTTACATATTGGCAGCAGGGTACATTTTTTTTTAAATACATTCATTGATATCTATTGTGGGAGTGATTCTCACTAGGAAGTAGAAGTATTCATAATGGTCGTGGAAAATCAAACACACTCTTATTTTTAATGAGATGTGGAAAGGAGTGTGTGTTGGAAACAGAGACAAAGAGCCAGAACAACCTACCTTAGACAAAGAATTCACCATTTGGGAAAATAAGAACAACAAGGCTTATGCATTGATTGCAACATTAGTAAATGAAGAGGCAAGTCGCCATATTTCACCATTTTCAAATGCTTTTGAAGCCTCATAAAAATTGAAGGAACTCTATGACTTACACTCTACACTTTAAGTTGTTCAACTCATGATTAAATTGTTCACCTTTTAATTACAAAATGATGATCCTCTTGCTATTGCATCAAAAGTAAAATCTATTATGCATGATATCAAAGTCACTAATTTTGAATTGGACATTCCTCTGATATATTTTCTCAAGGCACTTTATCCCACTTACTCAAATTATCTTGAGTCATTGCAAGAAAATGGGAACCTCAAAGATATTACCTTTGACTCCCTTGTGAAAAAATTTGTTGAAAGAGAGAAAGCTTTTGGGAAGAAGACAAATCCTCAGTCTTCTAAAGAGGATGTGTATCTTGCACATAGAGAGAAGAATCTTGCTCAAGATTCTTCCAGAGGAAGAGGTGGTCGAAGAGGAAGAGGAAGAAATTTCAGAGGTAGGGGGGCAGACACTCGCAAGGAGAAAAGTCAAATTTGCACTACATACGCCGCAAAAGAGATGGATCACATGATGCATCCACATGCAAGTTGCCTTGGGACATAATTGAGCAGGAAAGAAACCAACCCAAAGGTAAAACTGATCACAGAGAGAAAGGTAAAGCACCTGAATCCGCTCACTATGTTGTGGTACACTGTAATATTGGAGTAAATGAAGACTTATTTAATGCTTCACTTGCTTATTGGAAAAATGATTGGTTGCTTGATTCAAAAGAAAATTGCCACATGACTTTTAGAAGAGAATTTTTTGAAGAATTCACTGACAATGTTGATGGAGCAGTATACTTTCCAGACAAATCAAAACTCAAGCCATCAGAGCTTGGTACAATTAGGCTTAAATTGCCTAGTCTTCCAGACTTTCTTCTGCATCATGTTTTATATCTCCCACAGCTGGGAAGAAATTTGTTTTCCTTGGTCCACATCTCCCAGAAAGGACACTCCATTCATATCCTTGATGTCAAGCTTGAGGTGAGAAAAGCATCAAACCACTCACTTGTCATGACGGGGATAGAAGAAGAAACGCTTCTCAAGATTTAGGGTACCTCTTCTTCTGCACAAAATTTCTCATACAATTCTCATTATGAAGAAGGTACATTTCCATCAAGTTTATTATGGCATGCTATATTTGGACACTTGAACTATGGAAACCTCCGCTTGTTGAAGTAAAATGGTGTTAATGGTTTGCCTACAATTCCTAGGAAACTTAAGCAATGTGATGCTTGTATTTTAGGAAAGCATAGCAAATAGTATTTTCATTATTCACATTCCAAAGAACATAGAAAACTTGAACTCATTCATTCAGATTTATGTGGTCCAATGCATGTTCCTTGTGCAAATTGAAATAAATATATGATGACATTTATTGATGACTACATCAGAATGTGTTGAGTTTATTTATTAAAGAACAAATCTGATGCTTTTCAAAAATTCAAGAACTTTCATACATGGAATGAAAATGATGCAAAATATCATATTGGCTCTATTCTCACTGATAATGGAAAAGAATAGACTTCAAATAAATTTGAAAACCTTCTTCACCAACATGGGATCAAACATCAAATAATTGTGCCTTATAATCCCCAATAGAATAGAGTAGCTGAAAGAATGAATAGGACAATCTTAAATATGGTGCGCTCCATGATTTTTTTCAAAAATGTAAAATTGATGTTTTGGGCTGATGCAGTTCTATGTGCTATATATGTAAAGAATAGATGTCCATCTAATGATATTAGAAACAAGACTCCTTATGAAATGTGGTATGGACACATTACTTTGGTAAAGCATCTGAGGGTCTTTGGTTCCACATGTTATGCCTTGATACGAAAGGTACATAGAAACAAACTTGGTGCAAGAAGTCATAAATGTATCTTCCTAGGGTATTCAAACACCTCCAAATCATACTGTCTCTATGATGAAGTTAATAAAAAAAAATTGTATCTAGAGATGTAATCTTTCTTGTATCATCCAAAACTAACAATGTTGTTGAGCAGAAACTTGATCACTTGGATAGTTTCGCAAATGAAAAATCATTTCAAGAATTTGATAATCAGATTCCACATCTTGAAGGGGGGATTCCTATACTAGGTTAACCTATGGAATCTTCTTCTGAAGCACTCTCTCCCCCACATGAAACTCCAACCACAGATGATACTTTGAGTGATGTGATTGACAGAATTGGGAGACTCAATCTTGATTCAATACCAACTCAATCAACGGAGCAGCCTAGACCATCTCAGAAAGGTCCCCCAAAGTGGTTGACAAAGACACTTGAAAGTTTTCATCTTGGTGAGGTTGGAAAAATAGGAACTAGAAATTCAACCTGACAAAATGGAGGTGATGTAGATGACTCTAATTCACCTATTGATATCGATGTTTCTTATGATTGTGAATTGAATTTGTCTACAGAATTTGAACCAACTTCCTTCAAACAAGTTTCTTCTCATGATGAATGGAAATAAGTAATGCAAAAGGAGTATGATGCATTGATAAAGAATGGAACTTGGAAGCTGGTTGATCCTCCATTGGGAACCAAACCAATTGGTTGCAAGTGGTTCTACAAGAATAAGTATAAAACTGATGGCTCACTTGACAAGCATAATTCCAGGCTTGTGGAAAATGGTTTTGCATAGAAGGAAGGGGTGAATTATGAGGAAAATTTTGCCCCCACAACAAAATGGGCTACCATCCGAACACTCTTTTCCCTAGCAGCTCAGAATGGTTGGAAAGTCCATCAAATGGATGTAAAAACTTCTTTCTTGAATGGAGATATAAAAGAGAATGTTTTTATGTCCCAACCTGAAGGATTTTCTGTGAAAGGACATGAACATAAATTATGCAAACTAGTGAAATCCTTGTATGGCCTCAAACAAGCACTACAAGCTTGGTATGAAAAAATAACTGAGCATCTTGTGAAACTCAATTTCAAACATTATGATCTTGATGATGCAACTTTGTTTGTCAAGAAGGTTGGAAAAACAATTTTATATCTTGTGGTATATGTAGATGATCTTTTGATGATAGGGAACAGTGAGATCTACATTGCATCCATAAAGAAGGAATTGAGGAAAGGTTTTGAAATGACTGATTTGGGCTATGATAATTACTATCTTGGTATTGAAGTAACTCAACATCCGAAGTCCATATTCCTTTCTCAAAAGAAGTACATTGGATATCTATTGAACAGGTTTGGCATGACTGAATGCAATCCTATGACTACTCTAATGGAACAAAACTTAGAACTCATAACCATTGAAGGAAAAGAATTTGAGGATGCAACAAAGTATCGACAGCTTGTTGGAAGTCTCAACTACCTGACTACTACCAGACCATACATTTCGTTTGCTATTGGAATCCTCTCCACGTTTATGCAAAATCCTTGTGAGGGACATTGGTCTGCTGCAAAAAGAGTTCTAAAGTACTTGAAGGGAACTCAAGACTTTAGACTCAAGTATACACAGGTGGGCGACTTCAGCTTTATTGGATACTCTGATTCAGACTTTGATGGAGACAAACAAACTGGGGTATCTACTTCGAGTTATGCTATGAGTCTTGGATCAGGAGATGTCTCCTAGAGATCACGCAAAAAATCAGTTCCAACATATTCCACAACAGAGGCAAAATATGTGGCAGCAGCTGAGGCAACAAAAGAAATTGTGTGGCTCAGGAAAATTATGGAAGATTTGCAGGTAAAACAAGTACAATCAACTCCACTCATGATTGACAATACCTCGGAAATAAAGTTGGCCAAGAACCCAAAGTTCCATGATCGAATGAAGCAGATCAATACAAAATATCATCTGATTCGACATCATGTTGAGGCCAAAACAATCCATCTTCACCATTGTTCCACTAATGAGAAGATTGCAGACATCTTTAACAAAGTGCTTGGAAGAGAAAAGCTTGAAAGATTCAGAACGATGCTTGGACTCACCAACAACCCTTTAGATTAAGGGGGTGAATGTTGACACCTAATCATAGGGATTGGGTGAACAACTATACTTAGTTTAAATAAATAATAGAGGAAATGGAGATTCATCGGGAGATGAAACTGAACAGTCACTCCCTCTTGTATATAATAATGAACAACCTAAGTGAATAATACAATGTCATTTGAGGAGTTACCTCTTGGCCTAACAAAGACATCATCAACACTCGAACCGTGATGATGGTGAAGGTGGTGAGTTGATTCCAAGCTTGGTCATCCTTGATAGTGGCATGCACTCCATGGTGACATCTTGCTGAAGTGAATTGTTGCCTTTGTTGCATCTAGGTGCACTGATATGGATCCTTTGTCCAACTCATCTAATAGCATGCGCATGGTCATCCTGGTGTGACCAGACTGTCAACATGTTGATGCATAGTGTCTACACTGCTCTCCAGGCATGTGCTAGTGGTTGTGCACATCAACTTGTCGGAGTACATATTCAGCTCCGGTTAGACTTTCTTCTTGTCTTCGCCTTGGTGAGTGTGTCGAATGGGTGGGATCGCATGCATGTGCACAATGACATGCATGATGTTGTATTCCCTTGCATGTGATCAATAACACTTCTCACCTTGTCTGCTCTGTGCTAGCTACTGGGATGGATCTATAACTTGTATGGGTACAGTTTCATCTGTGAGTGTATGTTGTACCCCCTACTATACCTATTCCTACTGTAACTCATTCTCTTGTCTATGCAGCTCTTGTTCTCCCTTGAGTTGCTACTTCATCACCTGCAACTCCTTCTCTATTATTTTATCTGCTCTCATGCAATCATCTTGTCACACTGTCACCTCATAACCTCAATCTCCAAAGTTGCTTTCATCACAAGTCGATCTACTTGAGCTTGCAACTTTTTTTCACCTTTATGTTGTCAACAAACTTCCTCTTATGTTCACCGCATGCGAGTGTGTTGCCTTCTACTACTGCTAATGGTGTTGCTTGTTGTGATGTTGATCTCTATGATGTTGCTCCCATCTTCTCTTGATGTCCTTGTCTATGAACAACTTCATGTCTTCATAGGTAGGCAAGCTCATAGACACTTGCTTGGCTGTAACCCACATTGTGCTCTCAACAGTGTCCTTTGACTCTGCTCTCTTGAAGGCCATTGTACTTGTGATGCTGAGAGGTAGATGAACACCAATGATACCTGGAGACATGGAAACACTCATGGCAAGCAATCTATCAGTCAAAAACCAAAACAAACTTGACACCTGACTTGCAACATACCTGTGTGACTCATCATGAAGGTTGCACAATTTCTACCCGGAGGTTGAGAGATTGACTGCCAAAACTATGCAAGCCACAATCCTAGCTGTCAAGAGGTTGACTCACTACTGGGACTACACAATGCATGGTCTATCCTAGCTTGTTGAAGACTGAAACTACAGAATGTGCAATTTTAGTCAACGGTGACATGCAACTAGAAAACTGCATTGTGTAGTTTCTGGGGCCAACGGGGCATTGCCTCCAAGAATTGCGCAATGCAAGCCTGGATTTCAGTGCCTAACTATACTTATTAAATTTCTGTAAGGAAGACAGAGCCTTCGCTTCCAAAAATCTACAGTGCTAGCTGGGCAAGGCAAAGTGTGGACCAAGGCAGCCTGGTCCGATTGACGGGCGATTGAAAACATGAGAAGTCTAAATGCATAGTGAGATGAGTGCAAATGACAATGAATGATCATTCATGCAAACATAAAGTGTAGGATTCATAAAAAAGGAAATCATGCATGTGTGCGAAGTGAGTCACCGCAACGGCCACCGTCCGTGCAAAATAGTGTTGTGCATGTGACAGCAGTGAGATGCGAACGAAAACTAAAATTGTGCTAGTACAAGCTAGTATGCATGGAAACAATAGCAAGCAATCACTAAAATCAAGTAGACAACACTCACACAGAGTGAAACACAAAAATCAATAGAAACGTGACGCAAGTCATGAGTAGTAGGCTTACCCCAAGACCGCTGAGTTGAATCCGCTGATGACTCCTAGAGGCAATGTGGGATTCTAGAGCTACAAGGTTGATATGAGTAATGAGCTCTGCATCATCCAGTTGATGAGTTTTGATAAGTTTGAGGTTGTGATGCACATGACACAAATCTAGGAAAAGTGGCACTTAGTGGGAGGTTTCTGAGATGATCCTTGCATGTAACCTCCAGCTACTAAAAATATATCCCTGAATCAAGGGATGCCCTTACATGCTACCTTGGGAGGAGCAGTCCATGCATGAAAATTAGTTTTTCTTGGTCCCAGGGGGAACCGATCAACTCAACTACACATGCAATAGTATGCTCATCTAGGAGGAAAAAATGTGCATTTCTAAGAGGGACCTGGACTGGCTGCCCAGAGGGATTGCATAATTTCTAGGTAGAGTAGCTGATTGCTACCTAGAATTGTGCAATTTCTGAGTTGAGCAGGTCTGTTTGGAGTAATTGTGCAATTTTCTGAGTGAACAATGACAGGTAGATTTGCGCAATTCTGGAGCCGAACAAGTTGCCAGACAGAATTGTGCAATTTCTAGAGGGAAGGTTGATTTCCCTCCAAAATTGTGCAATTTCTTGAGGGAGCTGCTCAACCTATAGCTGGACCAAGTCTGGTGAAATAACCTGTGAGGGGGATGCATCAAGCTCTCATGGACAGGTTGTCATTCTGCGAGAAAAACACTAGAGCTCGTGTACTTGGCAAGGCAATACATGTTGTTGTGAAAGGTTGGTAGGAAGGCTCCAAAATGAAGCTAAGGTAAAATTTTGGAGTGTGGTTGTAGCTGCTACAATAGATACATACAATTAAACAACAGTAAAATGACACTTATCTCTAATTTTGACACTTAAGATGTATATATTTATGACACAAGTGTCAGTTGTAACCAAAATTTGTGTTATGCTATGGGAGAGTGTCCAACATATGTTATAATGAGAGATAGCATAAAATAGTGAAAGATAGTGTGTTGGAGCTTCCTCTAAAAAGTTTGTTGAGGTTCTCTTAGGATATGCGAAAGAGACACATGTAAGAGTGAAAGAGAAACGTAAAAACAAAAAAGACACAAGTGACACATGCAAGAATGAAAACAAGAAAAAGTGACATTTGCAAAAGAAAAAGAGACAATTGAGAAAATCATCTGAAAGATGGGACATTTACAACCATGAGTGAGAGAATTCTCTTTGTACTCCAAAAGTGCATAGAGCTAAAAACCAAAAGATGAATGTGGAAATGAGCTCTAGACTGGACTCTTTATATGGGGAGAGAACACATACAATTAGGGTTAAGATTTTTTTAGGGCACTTAGTGTATGCCATGAAACTAGGAGTCAAGAGTGAATTGATTTCCACTAAGATGTGTGATAGTATTGAATTGAAGAAGTAAACTCTTAATTTCAACAAAGAGTGTGTAATCACTATCTGGAGAGGATACCCTTACATTGTCATCGAGAATTATGCAATCACTGGGAGTGAGAAATGTGAAATCGTTGTGGGTGGGGAATACACAATCACTTATGGTAATAATTGTGCAATCACTGTGAGCAAGGATTGTGTAGTGACTATGAGCAAGGATTGCACAATGAATGTGAACAAGGTCTGTGCAGTGATTGTGAGAAAGGGTTTCAATGGATATCACTAGAAACTACGCAATTATTTTTGGCAAGGGTTGTGTAGTCACTATCTTTAGGGACTATGCAATCATTATTGCTAGAGACTACGTAATCACCAAGGCATGTGTTATCTTATGAAGCCCTCAAGATTTGGGCATGTGAAAACAAGTAGATAGAGACTTAGGACCCCTGAAGGAATAATTGAACACTTACACCACATGACAAGCGTGATGTTAATTGCTATATGGAATGATCATAAAGAAGCTCCAAAATTTGAAGGTAGGAAAAATTTCGAGGGTATTGTAGTAGTGAAAATAGGACCAACTTCAAGAAATTTATGAAGTCATCTATGAGAAATAACTTGTGACTATAGCACTCAATGGACTACCTATATCATGGGATGCATTTGCAGTAGGTATAATTAGTGGGAAGGATGTACCCTCTTTTGAAAAACTATGGACCTCTTAGTATCAAGAAGAATTAAGGCTTGTATCAAGAGATAGAATGGAACAAGCTTCTCAAGCATTTGCATCTTTATTCAAGAAGACTAGAGGAAAGAAGAAGCTTGATTTTGAAACAAGAAGTCGGGAAGAATATCACCTCCTCCTGAAAGGAAAAAGGATATGTAAAAAAATCAATGTTATTGTTGTCACAAATTTGGAAATTATAAAATGGATTATCCTGAAATGGATAACAACAAAAGGAAGAAAGGAAAAAAACATGATTTTGTAGCCGATATTAACAATGAGCACCCAAATAAGTCTAAGGTTGACAGATATTTCTTTTACTTTTCCATTATAATAGGTTCTATTATAGATAATGATGATATGTGGCTGGTAGATAGTGGTGCTTCAATAAATATGATAGGAGATTGTGGAAATATTACTAGCATGCTGGAAACAAGACTATCTCAGAAGGTAGATCTTGGAGAAACCATAGTTATGCAGTCTAAGGATTTTGAAAGGCATCCATTGAGATGGAATCTTATAAAAATGTCCATCTCAACAATTTTTTGTATGCACCAAGTTTATATAATAAAGTATCTATTTCATGTTGGGAAGATAAAGGAGATATAATAGCATTTGTGGATGAAAACGTACTTGTTTGGTCCAAAGGCTCTAGTATAGATGATGTTAGAGTTAGTGGAACTCAACCAAATCAAGATTTAGGACATGATGAAATTAATCCAAGTGAACTATGGAATAGGATATATGGTCACCTTTATTATAGAGCAACAGCTAAGTTGAATTAAATAGTTTTAGGTGTTCCTAAATTGTAGATAAATCATAAAAGTGTATGTAAAGGTTGTGCACTTGCAAAGAATATCAAGAAGCCATTTCTAAGAAATGAAAATAGATCTAAATAAGTTTTGGATTTGATTCATTCTAATGTATGTGGTATTATGCCTTTGATATCACTTTGGGGTTCATTATACTATGTGACGTCCATTGATGATTTATCTTGTAAGACGTGGATATATCTAATGAATACCAAGGATGAAGTCTTCACCAAGTTTCAAGAATTCAAAGCTGAAGTGGAAAACTTGGTAGGTAAGAAGATGCAAGATGTATGGCACTCTGACTGTCACTATGTAACCTTCCCAACTCCTTC